>CBXB010000009.1:51634-62922 GCA_000817185.1 Magnusiomyces clavatus CNRMA 12.647
TTTTTTTTTTTTTTTTTTTTTTTTTTTTTTTGAAAAAAAACGAAAAAACGAAAAAATAAATAAATAAATGTTCAACTACTTTTGAATAGATTTTCTGACTAACACAATTTATAATCTTATTTTTAAACTACTTTTATTATTATAGTCACTTACTGGTAAAAGTGTATGAAAGAAATTACTACTCTTATTTCAAAATATATATATTTATTAAATTAAATTATTAACTGGTTTCCTCTTTTTTATTTAATCAATTCATATTTTTTTATACAGATCAAAATTGAAGTTGAACCATCAGATACTGTATGTCAAATATCAACTATACCACTTTGATATATACTAACTCGTACTTTTTAGCCCGCTGATATTAAAGAAATTGTTCAACAAAAAGAAGGTATTCCTCCTGAACAACAAAGACTTATTTGGGATGGTAAACAAATGTAAAGTATCTTTTGAACAAAGACTATTAATTATTTTACCTTCTCATAATTGAACAAGACAAACTAATATTTTTTATTTATTATTCTTATAGGGATGATAAAACAACTATAGAAGAATACAACATTTCACCTGGATCTACTCTTCATCTTGTTTTGGCTTTAAGAGGAGGTTTTTATTAGATGATTAGTTAATTTTTATTTTGTTTTTAATTATATACAATTCATCTATTTATTTTATTATTTCCTTTTTAGATTCTCTCTTCATCTATATATATATATATATATAAACATCAACTGAAAACTAATGAATACATTTCTATATTTATTTCTGATTTTTTTTTTTCTTTTTTTTTGAAAAAAATTCATTCAGTCATTAACATATTCTCAATCTTGATAGATTACATTCTTAATATCTCATAACTCTACAAAACGTATTTCTCTCCGAAAAAATTTATATTAGAATACTTGTTTGCCCATGTTTTCACTTGATCGACTAACCCCTCTGGCCCACATGCAACTACCCAAGCCCCCTCAGAGTCCAGATCACTTCTAAAGTATTCGTTTGAAATCAACCTAAAGTCGGGTCGTCCTCGATAGATTTTAATACCCTTTAAAGAATTCAATGGACTATTCTCATTGTTATCTTCAGTATCTTCATTATTGAGAATACTATCTTTTTGCCTTATCGAGGATAATAATGATGATGGCCCATGTTTCCTTTCTTCTTCTGCTTCTTCTTCATGATCATTTATTCTGCTACCGCTTGCACGCGCACTCTCATTTAGATATAGCGTGCTATTAGTATGATGGTCTTTGTTCATGCTAACACTAGTCCCGATATTTTTGTAATACTCGTCATCTTCTTCCTCCTCACTATCCTCTAACCGAAAACTATCGGTCCCATTGCTTGGCTGCTTGGGCTCTTGCGGCGAGCTTGGCACTACTGTCTCACTATCAAATATGTCATTTTCTTGGTAGTCCAGCAATTCATCAAGTTCCAGGTCTAATGAATCACTACCGTGAATTTTATTATTCTTGGTAGTGCCGTCTTTTCCCAATGTCACATATACATCTGCCTTTGTAATCTCTAGTAGTCCTAGTGCCGTAATCTCTGCCTTGTTTCGCACCATCCACACTAGTTTTACCTTTACGCCGCGCATTTCCAAACCACGGTACACAGACGCACCATACGACAGCCCAGATCCACCTGCAAATATCAAAACTTTGGAAGCATTAGCATACACGTCTGCCGCAATAGAGGGATACTGCCCAATCACTGAAACGGTATCCGAGTTTTTAAAATGAAACCCGCTGCCTTCGCGCACCAACAATCGGACCTCCGAATCTTCAGGCAATGACGCAACGGTATATGGATGTGTGGGGTTGATCCATGCTGATAAGGTTGTTGGAGGGGTTGTTACCCGGACATGAGTTCCTATCGAAAAGTAGGTTGGCATTACCGATCTGGGCAGAATCACTTCTTTTAAGGTTGGCGAGATCTGAAAAGTTTGTACTGTCGCTGTTGTTGTTGTGAACAATCTATACACAATCTGGGCTAGTAGAATAGCTATTGTCCAAAACGCAAGCAAGTATACACCTGGTCTAGCGTGCACAATGATCAATATAGTAACAATCCATGCTAATGGATAATGCAGATAGTAAAACAGCTTGTACGAGCGTCGTCTTATGGGTTTTAGTGAAAAGATAACCATCACAAGCATAAATACCATAGCCAATACACCTAGGAAGTTTCTAAACTTGATGATTTTGTATGCATTTCCGCCTTTGAAGAAGTGTACTAGGTATGCAATTGAGTGGAAAAGACCCGTGGCAACCACCAATCTAGAGACCCACTTGTGGAGTTGAATGGTTTCCAAGTACGTGACGCTCGGTAATGGTGAAGGCCGTAAACTGAGAAAGACAATTAATGGGAACATGGCGTACGTAACTCTGTTTTTATAATGTTAGAAACTTTTTTTTTTTGCAAGAGATCAAACACAAAACACACAAAATAAAAATAAAAATAAAACCAATGCAACACTTACCTTCCAGCACGTTTAGCAAGACTATTAAGTGGAAGATGAATAGCATTGAATGTGCAAAAGAATAAAATAAAGAAAAGCCAAAAGACGATGGCTAAAGCTGTTGGTAGACTAAGGTATTTCGTAAACTTTCTATTGCCAGCCTTTCTGATAATGAGCCCGTTTTTTATGCTTAGAAATGATATAAAAACAAACGAACAGATAAAGACCATATATCCATATTTGATGTTGGCGTTGTGGTTATGGCCGTGACCGTGCCCTTCATGACGGGGATAAATAGAGCTTGGTTTTAACTCCATGATGATATTATGATTAAAGCTTCCTTAAAAGTTTAAAAAAGGTTGAATAAAAAAAAGAGAATTACAAAGAAGAAAGAGAAAAATATTTTAAAAAAAATGGCGGTGCCTAAAAGCGAGCGATATTTTTCTGATTTTTGCACCTTGGGGATTTAAATTTGCTCACAATTTAAAACATATCGATGATAATAAACAAACCGTTATTTTAAAATGTATTATATTATTTACAACTTTCTGGATATAGATGAAAAAGAAAACATTTCAATTAGAAGACAACTCAAAATCATTTTTTTTTTTTCTTTCTTCTTTTACAATAATACAAACTTGAGTCAGATTTAAAAGAAATGTTTAAACAACAATGTCTTCCCCAATAACCTCAATTTTTTAAAATAAAACTCTAGTTATTTTTCTTTTAAAAAAGATCATAAAATTAAAATAGATGCACAAAAGACTGAAAAAAAACAACAATAATAGTAATAATTAATAGTAATATTTTCTAGTCCTTAACAAGACCAAGAGATTCAATTGAAAATTGCTTCTTAACAACGTCCAAAAGCTTTCCTTCAGAATCCTTTCTCTTCATCATTTCGTTTGCTATTAAAAGAGCTCGTGCTTTCTTGTATATTTTTAGCAATGTTAGTAAAAATAATATTAAACAAGTAATAAGTTGTTTGCTTTTTATTTTGTTTTATTTTCAAATGTTTAAAAACTTACTTCTTTCTTGTGATGAAGACATTCGTAGTAGTCAGCACCCTTGGCTTGACATTGTGCTGGATCAGTTGTAGATTTAGCTGAAGCGCATTCCATATAGCTTTGCCATTCTATAATAATATTCAACAATAAATTGTTAATGTTGTGCTTTTTTTTTTTCGAAAAATGTCTAAATTTACAAACCTCCGAAGCATCTGCTAATTCCTCCTTTCAAACCAGTTGAAGCGACCATTGTAAATATATGTGTTTTTGTTTTTTTAAAAATTTAACCTTGAACGTAAGTTGATTAACAAGATGAAAAAAATAGTCAAAGTATCAAAATTTTTGTAGTGTTTTTGGTAGAGGTGAATTGAACATTAGCAGCTCTAAGAGAAATCAAAATCGCCAAAATGCTGATTGGATACCGAAAGTCACGTTAGGGTTACCTATATGTTATGTAATGATGACAAATCAATCATTGTCAAAATCTGTAAAAGCATTTTTTTTTTTTGAATTTTTTTTATTATCATTACCAAGTCAATACATCAACAACTACACTCTGTTACTAAACACATTTTTTTTCAATTATTGAAAAAATCATACATACACACACAACTATGAGCCATCGGTTTGATTCTAAAACAGGTACGAAATAAATATGAATTTTTCTATTATATTTTATTTATAACTAATTTGCTTTGTTTTTAGGCACAAATAGTGTTCCTTTAGGGAAAAGACGATCCGAGTCACACTCGGTAACAGCCAGCGATATGATATTTGGCAACTCTTCAACCTCAAATGATGAAAGATTTTCTCACTCTGAGAGAAGAAAAAAGTACAGATGGAATGATTCCAGTGAGGAAAACAACGTTTTGAGTGCTATAAAACTGACAACACAATTGTCTTCTCCAATGACCCCAGAACAACTTGACGCCTATGCACTAAATTTCAGAATAGAAGAAATAACTATCAAATTACGGTTTGGTGATGTCGTTCCTAAAGATCGTGAACGGTCGCCTTCTCCAACCCCTCAGTATGACAGCCAAGGTAAGCGTACTAACACAAGAGAGGTCAGATATAGAACAAAGTTGGAAACTGAACGCCACAAGCTTATTCAAAGAGCTTTGAAAGAAATTCCCAACTACAAACCACCTGCTGATTACAAAAAACCTCCCAAGATTCAAGAAAAGATTTTTATACCCGTTGATGACTTTCCAGGAATCAACTTTATAGGTTTATTGATCGGCCCCAGAGGTCACACATTAAAAAAAATGGAGTCTGAATCCGGCGCTAAAATAGCAGTACGAGGTAAAGGGTCTGTAAAGGAAGGAAAGGGCAAGGCTGATGGGCCTCACCAAGCAACAATGAATGAAAATTTACATGTGTTGATAACAGCGGAAGACGAAAACAATTTGAACAAGGCAATTAAGCTGGTTAATCAGGTTATTGAAACAGCAGCTTCGACTCCAGAGGAGCAAAACGAACTCAAGCGTGGACAACTTCGTGAACTTGCAGCATTAAATGGTACTTTGAGAAATGATGATACCAATTTCTGTCCTATATGTGGAGACCCAGGCCATCGTAAAATTGATTGTCCAAGCAGGAAATCTTATTCAAACAGCATTGTCTGTCGTATCTGTGGTTCAGCAGGACATCTTTCAAGAGACTGTAAAAGCAGACCATCTTCTGGTTTTGGCAACTCTTATAGATCTAATGATACCCACAACTCAATGTCCAACTTGGCAGCAGAAGAGGAATATCACAAGTTGATGCAAGAATTGGGAACAGATACGCCGAGCTCATCTTCTAGCCAAAACAGACTTCGTTTGACAGATTCTAATCCTAGCAAATATAACTCTAACACTAACAATCAACCTAGAGGAGGACCTGCTCCATGGCAGCATAGAAACTCAAACCAAGGCAATAATGATTCTCAATGGCAAAACAATCACTATGATAATAGAAACAACTATAATAACAGACAGGGATATGACAGAGGCGACAGACAAAACAATTATCGTAACGATAGAGACAGAAAAGATGATTATAACAATTACTCTAATAACTACAATAATAATAACAACAATAATTATCACAATAATAACAGCCATCATGGATACAATAATAACAATAATAGGTATGATAATAATGATAATTATAGAAATCAACATGTTAACAATCATCAGCCACTACCTCCTTCACGGCCTCAAGATAATATACCACCTTCATTTATGCCTACTCAACCTGCAGCACATCAAATCCCTCCTATTTCACAAGTGCCTAAGCCAGCTCCTCCTCCAGGTTTAAGTAATATTCATCCTCCAGGTAAAGCACTTCCTCCTCCTCCTCCACCTCCAGGTAAAGGCCGTCTTCCACCTCCACCTCCTCCAGGAAGTGCAAGATTACCACCCCCACCTCGATCTTAGATATAATGAGCAAGTAACCAAACAGTTGGAGAGGGAGACAAAATTAATCTCATAATTGTTACTTTTTTTTTTAAATCTAGCTTCTACATTTTTTCTTCTCTTTTGGAAATTTAAAATTATACCTATTTATATATAATGAGTGAGAAAATTTTTTTTATTATTGTTTATTATTAATTTTTTTTTTTTCCGTAAAAACGTCATTATAGTTTCTTCTTGTTGGCCATGTTGTTGTATTTTAAAGATGGTAAGTCAAGTTTTATGAAACTTTTGTTTCTATTTTTGAAATCACACTTTCTTATGTCCCTTTTTTTGATTCAATATACCTTTTTGAATAATAATACCCAAAGGTCATAATTATGCTTCATCTTTAAAAAATGCTATTTTTCAATAAAAGCAAAATTCTATTTATTATATAAGATATTATATACTATTGGTATTTTTATACCTGTCTGTATTTTATATAACTAAAAAAGCTTATAAATAGTTTGTGATAAATAAGATTTTTTTTGATATATTTTCTATATATCGAAAAAATTAAAATTATTCACATCTAATTAAAATGTAAATACTCTGTTTGCTGCTAGTTGTTTAAAACAAAAAAGATGCCTCGAGCCGGATTCGAACCGACGATCTCGTCATTACTAGTGACGCGCCTTACCAACTTGGCCATCAAGGCTCTGCTTGGAAGAGATAATTCTGAGCTCAAAATGAGTAAAAACAAACAATAAAAGTTTTGAAGCTGATATGTTGCTATGATGATTTTTTGCTTTAAAACTTGAAAAATGTTTGGAAATATAAATGAGAATGGATAATATCAATACAATTTTAACTGATACAGCTATAATATAAAAATTGTCTTTTTAGTTGAGTAATAAGCATTTGACAACATCTTCAATAGTTTCAGACTTAATTTCATTTTTACCTGGCCAATTTGGCGTGAATTCAAAGTTTCCATATCCCTGAGAAAAAATGACTCTTGACAACATTATAAAATCTTTTATCCCTTTTACGCCTTTTTTTTTGAACTCTAGCAGCCTCTTTAACTATTTCCGACCTGGGGATCTCTACTAGCTCTATGTTTTTGCCAGTCACATTTTCGTAGACTCTTGCAATTTTCTTGTTTGTGACAGTATCGCTTTTAATTAAAATGTCATCAGGGACAGAAGCTGAAATTTCAGGAAGTTGAAAGGCTGTTGTGACAAAGGATGCGTCGCAACCAGCGACATCTGGAAGAGAAGTTGTCGCATACTCTGCATCTGGAGTATAGCAGACTACTTTATTCTCATCAAAGACAATTCCAGGACCAGGAATGGGAAACTTAGGGTTGGGAATCAGCAGGTCAGAAAACACTCCTGTGTAGAAGGATATGGCCTTGATTCCGAGGCCCCGAGCATAATTTCGGTTATTAATTTTTGTTTGGCTGTAGAATTCTTATGGTCCAAGAGAGAAGCCTCGAGTATCATTTCCAAACTCTGAAAGGATGAAGAGCTTTACAGTGTGCAGGTGTTGCGCGACGACATCAGCGATTGTCTTTTGGCCAGCTGAAAATTCAGCTATAGTAGTATTTATGACAACTGAGGAGCCGTCGATGGCTTTGCTAAGATTGGCGCCAGTAGCGAGATTGACGTTGGTATAGAATTCAAACAAATGTGTGTTTTGCGCAATGAATGAACTTTTTGTTTAGTTTTTCTTCATTTCGAGTGATTATTCGTATGGGGAAGGTGACCCTATCTTTATAGGTTGAAGAGAGGAGGGCATTCAAAATTGCCGGACCAACAAACCCGTTTCTTCCAATTACTACAATAATAGGTTTTTTTTGACATCGTGCTTTTCTTCTTCATTTACTTTGATGGTAAGCTTGTTTATGTTTTATTATAAAGGAAAAAAAGAAAAAAGAGCTTTATACGATGAGTAAGGGGGAAAAAAACAAAGTAATTAAGTTACGGATAATTGCATTTTAAATTGGCAATCAGTTACTTCTTTTTATCTATACAGTAGCTTATCGGGTGTAGGCATCTCTCAGTATAGTAGTAAATCGGAGCCGCACACAACCGAAACTAGATATACATGTAGCCGTTCGTCTAGTTTTTCAATTATCAGTATCACGATTTCAAAAAATTGAACAATTTGCAATAAAATTTTTTTTTTCAACCTTTATGTTAAAACTAAAGAATAAAATACCGAGATCTAAGTAATTTGTTTGATAAAATAAATAATTAGGTAGTTGGTATATTTTTCAAAAGGATTTCAATTCTTCATAGTGCCTTAAAAAGCCTTGCAATAATAATCCAATTTCACTTGAAATTTAAAGATTCTGCTTAGAAAAAAGTTATCTTGTATTCAATGCAAGGCTATCAAATAAATTAGTTTCATTTACTTGTAATAAAAACTTATAAGAGTTGGTATGTTTTCTAGTAAATCTCAAAAAATTCATGTTATTAATTATTTTATATGAAACTCTTTAAAAAAAAAACAATCATTTAATCATTAATAATTGCCATGGGTTCTAAAAAGTTTCTTGATTATGACATTGAATTTATTCAAGATGTTTTTCAGTCCAACATCCCGGCTTATTCCAAATATTCTCATCCTATTGATTTTATTCCAGATGCTATATTAAAGCAACTTCAGCAGATGCAGCACAAACAATTAATACAAGCAATACAATTAACCAATAACAACAACAACAACAACAATAATAATGACTTAAAAAAGCCAAGCAGGTTCCAACGAATTAAAAATAAAGTTAAAGGAATTCTAAGAATAAATAAGAATCATAAAGCTACCCTTATAATTGAAGAAAGCGGTAATGAAACCACTTTTAAGCAGACCACAGCCACCTCAGCCAATGTTTCAAACGATAATCCAACTGCTTTTGAGACACAAAATCAAAATGGAGAATATGAGATCGACAATAAAAAATCTCAGAATTTCGCCAAAAAAGGTGAGAATACTGGAAAAAAATTGACAGTTCCTCACCAACCAGTTTCTGTTTTTAAAGGAATTAGTAACCAGGCAGATACTAGAATTTTTGAGTCAGACGAAAACAAATGCAAACAAACTCCCAATCCTTTTGTTGGGAACAATACACCTGATTTGACTTCTTTAAAAAAAGCTACTGAAACAAAAAAAACGCCTGAAATTTCTGATGACAAAGAAACCCTAAAGAAAAAAAAGAAAGCAACAAAAGCTTGTTTCCTTGACTTTTCTGATTCAAAATCAGCTGTCATTTTACAAAATACAGTGCCTGTATCCAAGTCTCCAGTTAGTGATTTGTCTTCTTTGATAAGTCATCAAAAACCCCCTCTAGAAAATTTGCCTGCTTCTGTTTCTGAAGTTTCAGGAGAAAAAAGAAAAGTTGACTTGGAGCATTCAGCTTCAGATATATTTGGTAAATATAAAGATGAAATAATTACTAAAAAAACAGCAGTATTTCCATCCAGAAAATCAAAAAAGCCTTTTAATTCTACTAGATCTGGGAACAACACTTCAACTAAACCCTCTTTAGCGGCCTCTTCAATTGAACAAACAAAAAAAGATTTTGATAAAAAGTCAGGAGTTGACTTGAAAGCAAAGAAAAACCGAAACAATTCTGAAGCTAAGTCTAGCAATATTTCAAATCTGGAAACAGGATTTGGAAATAAACATTTCAAAGACAACCTTTATGATTGGAGTTGTAAAAAAAGATATTCTACTGTTGACAAAAACAGATTGATCAGAGGAGATGGATATACTAGCGTAGTCGATATACAGTTGTATCAAGACCGTTTGATAAACAATGCAATTATCTCTTCTTCAAGCTTGAGATTAGACAAATCTCAACTTTTAAAAGCAATTTCTCAAGACAGCGCTGATATTGGTATTGCGGGTGTCTTTAAAAAACTACAAGAAGAAAGACAATCTTTACAGAGAAGCAAAAGCGTTGCAATTCCTCCAAAAAGCAGTATTAAATCTTTGCATGACGGCCTTAAGAATACAGAGGTCTATGTGACTAACTTGGTAGATGAAAATCAGTCCATTTCCTCTTTAAAGGCTAACCGGACTTCTAAAGAACAAACTTTACCAAATCCTCGAGCTCCCACTAAAGAACAAGAAAACTTACAAAATAACACCTCTAGTGATTCTTTTTCTGGCCATTCTGACAATTCTTCAAAATCTTCTTATCACACAGCATCTAATGGGTTGGACAATGTTTTACTAACAGAATCGCCCGAAGATTATAGCCTCGCTTCTAGAGAAGAAGAAAATGAAAAAAAAATCTTTGAAGAAGATGATTTTGTTGAAATTACTACTGGACAAGAACCTGAAACAGAGCAAATACAAGAAAAACCTGAATCAAAGTTAGACAACGACGATCAGATCACTTCTGAAGTTGCTCTCATTACGGCTTCCTTTTCAATAACTACTGCAGCTACAGCAGCAGAAAAGGAGAAAATGAAGAAAAACATTGAATATTGGGTATGTCAAGTGGAGACACTTTTTGACTCCTTATCAGCTCGTCTTGATGATATAACTTACGAAATCAAGAAAACAGATATCGATAGTATTATCCGCCAAACATCTTTTACTATAAGTTCTAAAAATGAGGTTCAACTTTCAAAATCAGAAGAATATAGCTCTAAAAAAACTGACTCAGTAAATGTTTTCAACATTGGATTTACTGAACTCACTCAAAGTAAAATCAATAATAAAGATATTCCGGTGACAATACCTGAACAATCTGAGAAAAAAGATACAAATATTTCATTAACAAACCTTGGCAGTGATACTACTAGCGTTACTAATGATATTGTGCCTTGCCATTTACAAACAATGAAACCTTTAAGTAATGATATTAAATCTGACGTCAATAATCAACAATTAATTGGATTAAGATGGAAGTATGAGGCTCTTATCTCTGATAGTCATTTGAATCGATCATCAGTTGAGACTAAGGATACACAGAATGCAGTAGAAATTTCTCTGGAACCTTCTAGTAACCCCACACACAAAATTCTACAAACATCCACAGAAGAGGAAAGAAGCAAGGATTTACAAGATATCGTCAAAAAGACAAGGTCAGAAAAGGAGAAAAAGGATGCATCACTATTTGTTCAAGATACGAAGACACCTGAGGGTCATTGTCTTTATTCATTTATCAACTCGAGACCACAAACATTTTGGGATATTGACGAAACTAGTTCACCTAGCGCACGAGGATTCGTAGAATATCTTAAAGATTTGGATTTTGATTAAATCATTAGAACTGACTTCTGTAAATTTACATAATATTATTTAGATTTTGAATATGATAACTCAATTGATGGCTTTTTGACTTGTTTTAAGCAATTTCGGCGTTTGGAAATTAAGAAAAAAGGTACAAAAAAAATTAAGTAAATAAAAAAAAAAAAAAAAAAA
>CBXB010000009.1:63415-84275 GCA_000817185.1 Magnusiomyces clavatus CNRMA 12.647
TTTTTTTTTTTTTTTTTTTTTTTTCTTTTTTTGATAGCGTACAAACTTTTATGTTTAATTTTTCTTTCTAGATCATTTGAGTCATCCAATACATTTAAAGGTCACACAACTAGCTGACTTGGTTCGGAAATAGTGAAGAAACCTCCCTTACACAGTCTCTCTTCCCTCCCAAATATGGTAACGATTAGAATCAACGTTGTTGCTCCCCGCCTTTATTAACCGGTAGTTCTAAACTGCCGATTTTCCGCTGTATTCTAGAAACATTTTGAACCCACAAAAAATTGCTTTAATAAAGAAAATATTACATTATAGAAGCAAACCCTTCTTTTACCTTCTCCGATTTTCTTATTTCTTTTTTTTGATAACTTTTTTTACTTTAAAAACTTCTTTATTTTCTCAATTGATATTTTAATGATATAATAACTGCAATATCATCCAAGTTTAACAATACCCTCCAAGTGTTAATTGCATTGCTAAACAAACAAAAGAAAAATGTGTTCCTCTTCTACAAAGTCTCCATTGCAATCTATTCATAGTTCCGACTGGGAGAATACATTCAAACATTATGGCTTGGATTTCAAGTCCAATACCCAAAGATCAGATCTATTTGAATTTTTAGTTTCTTCCAGAATAAGTTTTAAAACAAAAAGCAATACCTCTTCTTCATCCACAATAAAAAACAACAGCGATAACAATACCAGTAGTAATATTAATGTTAGTGGTAGTAATATAGCATCGACATCTAGCGCTGCACAATCTAATAGTACCAGGCTTCAAGCCACAGACTCTGAAGGTATATAAGATCCCATTCCTCTATGAATGTCAAAATATTGAAATTGGTTGCTAACAATTGCTTCTTTTTTTGTTATTTCAACTTTTAGCTTCTAGTGTTTCGACGGCTACGAGCAAACTTACGCTTTCTAGTTCAAGCAGCTCTGGCAGTACCAATTCCAGATCAAGAACAATTACTCCATCTTCATCTATGACAGTAGGTCCACCTTCAATTCTTCTCAATTACAGCAAAATAGTTGCAGCTCACCCTCAGGAAGAAGATATTCTTCATCATGTTGGGTCCAGTGGTAAGCATTTGCTTTCCAATTTACTTCATCCTTCTCATTCCCATTCGCACGAAGACGAGCAGTCTGAGCGTTTAGAGAAAAAGCTAAGGCTGGCGAGAAAGATTGCAACTCATTACTTTACAGAAACCGATGCTGGGAAAAAGTATTGTTTTTTTGGGCTGAAAGCTTTACGAGATTTAACTCAAGGAATTGGTACTGCATTCAATCATTTCAGCCACCCCTCCTCAGACAGGTCTTCAACTAATAGAGATCCTGCTACTGTTATTCCAGCAAAAGATCTAGCCGCCGGGAATGATGCACTGTATCTTTATGCAGCCCAGATGTTAGAGTACAATGGTGTTGGAATCGTCCCTAACTTGTACGGCACAGGAGTCAGAAGAATCGACTATTGTGGACAGCTCTGTATGGCGTACACAGGTAGCAGCAGCGACTTGAAAGAATGCTTAATATGTGAAACCGAAAGAACCAAAGACAATTATACCCTATACAACTCACCAAGAGAAAAAATTAGAAAATTTTTTCAAGACAAAACTATGGCCCAAATTTTGAAAAGCAACAAAATTGCAAGCTCAAAGGACGATTCAGTAATTTCTGATATATGGAATGCAGAATATATTCAAAATCTAAGGTCTAGATCTTATTTTGAGTCGTACTCTGAAACCAAAAAGTCCCACAAGTGCCCTATTGAGTTATCAGCCACGCTACTGTGTAACTATATAGAGGATTTCAGTTGTTACACTGATGGCTACATATCAATGGTTTTGGTTATCAACAACCTTCCTGAAACGGAGAGACTACACTCAAGAAACGTAATACCTTTGTACGTTATTCCTCAACTACCCGAAACCATGATAGGAGAAACAGATGCATTTTCTTTTTGGATTCCTCTTTTAGAAGACTTTAGAGACTTATCTTTAGACGGGTTCATAGTAGAAGACGCATCTAATGACAATGAGCATACACTTGTAAAGGTTCATCTTAGTTTTATAACAGGAAACCCTCTTTCCTTGAATGGATTGTTTTCTTTGGAAGAGCCATCATGCCTTACATGTGATGGAAATCTAGGCTCTGTTATTATGCAGATCCTAGATGTTTTACCAACTATTTCATTCCCAGAGTCATTTCCACCAGAGTTTCAAAATAGTGTCCACCACGAGGTTATAAGATCAATTCTTGAAACCCTTATTGTGCCAAATTGCGATGATGAGGTGGAAAATGATGAATACACATCTAAAATATATTTAGTTGTTCCAAAGTTAAAGAAGCTCATTGACTTATCTAACCGCTTTTTGCCAGAAGCAGTAAGACACTCAAGGTTCCGAGGCATAGACTTTTCAAATGTCGATCTCATAAAGACGCTAACACTTATATCATTTGTTCTAGAACATGAGATTTCTTCTGATCCAGAATTCAATAGTATCAAGCACCTGGAACTTTTACAACTTTTGTCTGATTTCTCAGCAATGGTTCGAGTAAACAACTCAGAGTGGTTCCCTAAAAAAGCACTGCCTGCAATCTCAGACAGTTGGAGTTTGTTACTAGACGATTACAATGAAATTATAATAGACGAAGCTACGACTGGATCTCATTTTCTTCTCCATGTTACTGATTTAATTAGAGCAATTGGACCATTAATCAATTTTGATAACTCCAAATTTGAGAGCGTCAACAACTATTTGGCACGGAGATCGATGCTATTAGATACTATAACAACCAACAGTCAGAATGCCGAGGTCAGACTATTGGCAAATACTTTATCGTTGTTTGAAAAGAGAATGTTTACTGTCTCCACTGGCGACAGACACCTTTCAGATCCTGTTTCGTTTGAGTTTGTCCCACTCTCTGATGAAGACAGCTCTGAGGGCGAAGAAGAACAAGAGGCTCACGCTCTTCAGAAAGTATACACTGATATGATAATTGAAAAAATCTCTGATCTATATACTGTTGGATCATATAAACTAACCAGCAAAGTCGTCAAGATAAAGTTCTACAAGTATTTGAATTTCGATTCCCACGGAGGTGGCCACTTTACAACGCCAGGCCAACCCGTCAGAATCTCAGGGTCTTGCTCAAAACTGCCGCATTTGAAAGGCACAAGCGCGGCATCACAAAATACTAAAACTCAAACATCAAACTATTATGCTCAAGTGATTGACCTAGTCCGAGCCCATTTCCCAATCAAAGACTCACACAACAAAACTGTACTGACCACTGAAGATTTTGCCATTGTCCGGAAGTATGACGATTTGTATGACTGCATCTCTACAAGCGGAAGATTACCGATACTTCCTGGAGACGAGGAAGACACGCAGATTCTTTCTGGTCACTACTATATTGAGAACTGCTTAGAAGACATGTCTCGTGACAATTCTTCAGTGATTTTAATCCATGTCTCTAAAATTCTCAACCCTGCCTACAGGCTACCCATAAACGACAAGGTCTATATAATCGACCCATTTGTCCCCTTTAGGATGAAAAAAGAAGTCAAGGAGAATGTGTTTGTTTATACTGATTGGGAGGCATGTAAACCAGATTCCGGAATCAACAGGGATCTTGTGAGACAGTTTGGTAAGCAAATAATTCATCAAAAGACAGAAGACGAAATTGAATTGACCGCATTAATTTAAAAAAAAGAAAAAAAAAAAATTAAGAAAAAAAAAAAAGAGAAAAGTTTTTATCCTATTATTATTGTTTTAATTTTTATTTTAATTTACAGAAGATCACATATAAAGAAACATGTATAGTAAATAATCAGAAAAGAAAATAAATAAATTAATAGATAACGTATAATATAATGTATTATTATATACAACTGCAATTAAACCAAAATAGTAGTATTTGGAGAAATTAAATAATTAATTTCTTCTATATGTACAACAAAAAAGTCTATGTGTCTAGCAGATCAATGATTCCCAAAATAAAATATTTAAATCAGTTTTCTATAAATAAAAACCTATCAACAAAAATTTTCTTGTGTATTATTGTTTTTGTCTAAGTTTTTCTGAACCTGTTGTTGTTGTTGTATATACGCGTCATAGCCACAAGTCCATAGTTCTATTAAACTCATTGACAATGTAATTAAGTGAGTGCAACCCCCAATTGCCTTCTTCTTCTTTTGATTTTCGATTCTTTGTCGTACCAGATGGATTATATTTTTTTGGCTTACAGTTCCGACGGTTTGATTTTTCAATCAGGATCAATTTACCCAGTAACTTGTACTCAAATGCTTCTTTGACTTTTAATTTTGGAGACCGAAACAACATTGCTTGTTCCTTTTCTTCTTTTTCTGCTGTCTTTGTTGTAAGTTCTGTAGACGACTCATTTATCTTGTTTTTTTTCTTCTTCTTATTCCGTAAATAGTTTTTCAAATTCTCTGAATGTTGTTCTTTTTCTTTCTGTAGTGCCAGACTCGAGAATGCAGCATTTGTCATAAACTGTACAGTGCGCTCGAGCCTTTGATGTACTAGCCTCTCGATCTGTGGAGAAGTTTGGCTGTTGCCGGTTTCAATATCTGTTGCAGGATTAGTTGTTTGATCTCCTGTACCCACTCCATTTTTTAATAAAAGTTCTGACTCTATTAGCAGTGGGCTATATGTTTCTATACTCTTTTGCGTAGTAGCAGTAGTAGTCTTTTGTTGTTGTGCTTCAATTTCTCTTATAAAATTATCTAGTCTTGATTTGTCTAGGAATTTGCGCTTGAGCATTTTTTGATATAGTTTAACAGAAGAACCAGTATACCCCAAAGCCAAATGACCAAGTCTAGTAAAACGACGGTAATATGATAACCATTGTGAATAGTTTAACATTATGAGCAGAAAAAGGTATGAATCGATTCTTAACGAAGAAAAAAATAGAATATTTGTTTAAATATTGTTTTCAACTAGATAAATTGATGAGACTAGGAAATAAAAATAAAAAAATAAAAAAAATAATTAAATAATAAAAAGTGAAAAGTTGATAGGTCACATGACGTTAAATAACTCTACGCTATTAACTAAAATCATATTAAACAAAATCCGTTCTTTATCGAATAATTTGTTAGTGCTAGAATCGTTATTAATTCATTAAAAAAACTAAAAAAACTAAGTAAAATAGAAATAAAAAAGAGGCTCGTAAACAACATTCATTAGAAAAATAGATAAAAAAATCATTAACAATAAAAAAGATAGAGAGTTTTTAAAGAAATTTTTTTTGTTTTAATTGCCGAATTAAACTTTTGACTTCTTTGTCACGTCTGGTAAATTCATGCTGAGCCTTGATTCTTGAGCGGAGACGGTTTATAAACATTGCACATACACCCAGGGTTTGAATTTTGTGTTTGCAGAGTCGTTGCAAATTTGCTTGGAGAATCTGTTTTTTTTTTGCAATTTCTTTGACTCTAGAGTTGTATAAAGTGAGCTCATGCTCAGCCTTATTATCATCCATGATATCACCATTGTCATCAACCTCATAAATTCCGTTACTTGAGCTGGGCTTGAAAGTTGAAGAGCTAGAAAATTTATTCCAGATTCTTTGGAAGCTATCTTCTCTACTGCCGTTCTGCTCTTCGTTAAGACTTTTCTTGTAATCATGAGACATTTTCTTGTCTAAATAGTTTTGATTTTCTATAGACATTCTCATAATGTCAAGTTTGAGCTTAGTTATCTCGTCAATTTTTTGCTTTTCTCTTTTTTCAAGTAGTATAGCGTCAACAGATCCTTTGCAAGGAGTGAAAACATTGAAAACAGTCCTCCGCTCTTCTTCAAGAACATCTATTTTTTTAGAAAGATATTTTTTCATAAATATTAAGTCTCGCTTGAAGTCTAGGGTACGATTAGCTCTAGAGCGAAGCATTTTAGAATGCTGAATTATAATTTGCATATGCATAATCAGCATTTTTTCTCTAGCAGTACGCTTTTCAATTGATGAAGCAGCATGCATATTGTCATGAATAATAGCATCAACCTGAGCTTCTGCAAGTGTGTTTTGTAACTCTTCTTTTTCCTTTTTGGATTTACCGCCTTGAGCAGAAAAGTGGTTTTGCTTGGAAAAACGACCACTGAGAATGACTGATTGTAATTCTTGATTTCTTTTTTCAAGATCATACTTTAACTTTGCAATTTCTTCTTTCAGGGCTGCACATTCCGTTTTATACTGGTTTGCAGTAGCCAAAAGTGTTTGCTTATAGTCATTTTTATTACTGTGTTCAATGGATGCCAGTTTTCGCTCGTACTCAGCCTCTTTTTCAATGAGGCTTGTATGAAGTTCGTTATGACTTTGCTTGTACTTAGCAACAAGAGCTTCTGTTTCAGCAAGTTTCGATTTCAATGTTTCATTTAGTTTGTTTAAATATTGAACTTCTTGATCAAAACTCTTATTAGCACCTGCACCTCCAGTTTGCGTTGAAGCCTTTGATCGTGTTTGAGACTTGATTTCTCTGAGCTCTTGATTTAACTTTTCAATTCTATAAGTAGCTTTATCGTAACCTGACTTGACAGAATAAAAGTGATCTTTATAAGCTGCACACTTTGTCTTCCACTCATTTAGGTCTTTCGTCATTGTTTTAAACTCTTGCTCATAAAACTTTAACTTTTCATCTGTGATTCGTTTCAAAGTATCAAGCTGGTTTTTAGAAGAAGCAGAATTTTTGGCTTCTTCTTTTGATTTTTCACTTTCTTTCAAAGTAACCTTGTTTTTTTCTTCTCTTAGGGCCGACTTAAAGTTATGGTACATAGTCTCGCTCTTCTCCATAACATCAGTTATACGAGCCCCTACGAGTTCACGCAGTTGAGCAAGTATGACATAAACGCTAGAAGCTTCAGGAAATGTTTTAACTGAAACCGGTATGCATGTAGAGTTTACAGGTCTAGTCGAGGTGTTTCCCGACGTTGAATCATTGAAGTTGGGTCGAGTAAACTGAAATAAAGTCTTTGATCGCTCTTTATTTTTTTTGAGTGCTGCTTGTAGGTTCAGCTTACGGT
This sequence comes from Magnusiomyces clavatus CNRMA 12.647, assembly GCA_000817185.1. Lineage (NCBI taxonomy): Eukaryota > Fungi > Ascomycota > Dipodascomycetes > Dipodascales > Dipodascaceae > Magnusiomyces > Magnusiomyces clavatus. The sequence goes on from CBXB010000009.1 coordinate 70,455, forward strand.
TAGATATAACAAACGCAGTATCTTTATTGCTAATTGATTCGTTTGATGTACTGGTATCCGGTGATGTATTATACAAAAACCACTGTTGCTCAATCAAAATTATAATGTCTTGTATTTCAGAATTGAAAAAATCCACAAGTCTTTGTTGTGCTGCACTTTTGTTGTTGAGTTCTGCTAATAATTGCTTTTGCTTATTCATGGCTTCAATTAATTGTTGACTTGATTTACTGTCCTCATTGCAATTGAAAGAATTGTCTGTTCCAGTTGCAATTTTAGAAAGACCTTCAAGGGATTTTTTTGATTTCAATACAAAGGACTGGTTTTTCAGCCGCTGAATTGTTTGGTTTAAATTTTCTATAGTTTCTTGCTGATTTGAGTCGTTTTTTTCCAAGGCTTTAATTTCAGCCTTGAGATCACGAATAATCTTATTTTGACTTTCAACAACATGTAACGAATTCTGATATGCACTTGTGTTGGGATCTTGCTTGGTAGTGGATTTTGATATTAAATCTGCAATTGTAGAGTCTTTTTGTTTGATTTGATATTCTAGATCCTCAATCTTAGTTTGGTATTGCACTGCACTGTTTTCCGATTGTTCCAGCTGTTTGCGTATAATTGAAATGTCAGATTCGAGATTTTCACATTTTCCATTTAATAACAAAATTTCCTCTTGGGCTTCAGTTAATGCAGCAGACTTGCTTTCAATGGCAGCCTTGACTGACTCAATTTCCTATTTTAAGTGTCAGTATGTGAATATTAAAGTAAAATAAATAAAGATACTTACAAGATCTTTTTCCCATATAATTCGGTTTTTTTCACGTTCAAAATCTTCTTTAGTTTGTTGAAGTACATCTTGCTGTTCTATAGCTTGTAGTTCTTCACGCTGTAACTGTAACTCTTTTAGTTTTGAAGCTTTAACGTTTTCAAGCTCAGCTTCAATTTCTTCAATTTTATTGTCTTTTTCTAAGATTTGATCTTGCAGCGAAGAAATTACTTCCCCAAGATTACGTATTTTTTCTTCTTGTTCATTTTTATTTCGAATAGTGAAAGAATTAGATGAACTTTTAGAGTCACTAAAGAGTTGTTGTTCGTAGTTGTGCACTTTTTCTTCTTCTTTGTCCAATTTCTGCTTTAAAGCGGAAACCTCGTCTTTCAAGTTTTCTATTTCAGTATCTTTTTGAGATAATATGCTATCTAGCTTTTTTATCTCTTTTTTTAGTTGATGACCTTCTGAAATCATGTCCGTGGAATCACTGTGTGACTCTTGGTGATTTGCAGATTGAAAATTTGAGGCTTTTGTTGAGTTATTGTTATCCTCTTTCTGTAAGTTAACATAGTCATTTTGAAGCTTTTTGTAGGCTTGAACTACTCCAAGAAGTTCTTTTCGTAAAAGTGCATTTTCATGTAATATGTCGTCTTTTGTAGTGTCTACTCCCATGTAATGCTTAAGCTGAGCCTCTAATGTATATATGGTTACCTTCAGATTGACTATCTCGTTTGAAAGCTGGTCAACTTGCTCCTCCTGTCGTTTTAGAGGAATTGAAGATTGTTTTGACGTGTCACTTTGTCTACCGTTCTGAGTTATTTTACCATTACCGATCTTTGGCTCCATAATTGAGCTCTCCATGCTTTGGTCCAACTGATCAAATGAAAAGACACCCAAGCCGTTCCTGGAGTTGGTTGATCGTCCAAGCGCGAATGATGGAGTATTATGCTGGTTATGGTATATATCTGAATGGGTTTTTTTCTTTGCAGTTTTCAAAAATGGCGTAAATTCACGATCTTTGTTTTCATTTATTTTGCTTAAAGTATCCATCCGTTGTTTTTGCACTGTTGTTAACGGAGCCATAAATGATTCTTTTGTACTTGAAAACAGAGGATTATTGTAAGGGTAATGATGTTGAACTGGTGTTTCGAGAATTGATGGTGCCATTTTTAAATTAGAAAAAGTGGATTTTACTTCTCCCCCCGTTTTTTTTGAAGATAGTGATGATTGATTGTTAGAGTGGGGATTTTCATCAAATAAATGTGTTTTAGAGCCAATGCTTGAAGCCATACTTCTACAATGAGATGGTCTAGCAACAACTAACGAGATGTATAGAAGAAGGTTGAGAGCCCTAAAACCAAAAAATAAATACCGTAATAACTAATGTTGAAAAGAATGAAGAGTCTAAAAATAAACAAATAAATAAATTTATGACAAGTTAAAAAAAAAGGTTTAAACAATTTTAATGTTTGTAAACAAGCCCAGTTTCAAAACAACAAGCAGTAATTTTTGTTACAAAACATTATTCACGTGATCCGGTTTTGAAACAAAAACTATGCTTCTGCATCACAAACGTAACAAAAATGGGCCACGCCAAACTTTGTAATTTCCATCATCACCACCATAGAGTTTACTGACGCACAAAATCTTACTACAGCTGTCAATTTTTCTCATTTTTGTTAACGCTTCAATATAATATCAATCTTTATATAACCTGAGGCTCATAAAAGTATTTATTATTTGTTCCTAACTATGCGATCGTCCTTTCCACAGGGAAATCGAATGGTGGGAAATCCTTCTGGTGTCATTATGAACCAGGGCATAATCCCACCCCAAATGATGCAACAACAACAGCCTCAGCAAGGCCCACAACAACAACAAAATTCTACAGGACAATATCCTGGAGGCTATATCAACAGCGGCCCTCAACAACAACAGTACAATAGAATGCAACCACAGCAGCAACAACAATCTCATCATCAACAGCATCATCAACCTCATCAACACCAGCCTCATCAACAACAACAGCAATCTCAAAATCAAAATCATGGTCAGCCTCCTCAATCACAAATGCAAATGTTTCAAAATACTGGAAATGCAAATAACTTTGGATACAATATGCAACCTCATATACAGCCACTAGGTAATGGACTTTATACCTCTTCAGGTATCCAAGGAATGCCCAACATGCCTTCATCGAACTCTAATATCCCAGGAATGTATGGTACTTCCTCAGCTAATCCTGATGTGGTTCTTTCTGGGACTCCAGGCGATGTTCAGGCTTCTCTGCATAATTCCAGGGGGACCCTTCAACAGCAGCAGCCACAGCAAGCATTACTCACAGCTCCAACAACAGAAGACGTTCGAAATGTATGGCACTGGAATCTTTTTGAAAACATGGCAATTTTGAGAGAAATAATTAAACGATATAATTTTATATCATTGGAATGCAAGTTCCCCGGGATTGTAGCACGTCCAATTGGGACTTTTAAAAGCACATATGAATACCATTATCAGACACTAAGAGCCAATGTAGATATATTGCAAGTTGTCCAAGTCTCAATGACATTTTCGGATGAGTTTGGAAACAGGCCACCAGTGAGTACATGGCAATTTAATTTTAAATTCAATGTATGCGAAGATATGTCATCAATTGACGGAATAGAAATTCTTCGTCAGAGCGGAGTTAACTTTGAGATGCTTGAGGTTGAAGGAATTGACATTTTTGCTTTTGCAGAAATGTTAATTTCTAGCGGCCTTGTTTTAAATCCAGATGTTCATTGGATTACCTTCCACAGTGGATACGACCTGGGATATTTATTAAGTGTGATGATCAACACCAAACTACCAGCTGAAAAATCAGAATTTATCAAATACATTAATATTTACTTTCCATCTGTCTGGGATCTTAAATATGTTTTACGATCTCTTTCAATTTCAAGCAAACCAACCCTGTTGGAAATAGCAGAAGATATACAGTTACGGTTGAGTCAGGCCGGAGATAACAGTGGATTTGCCGCATTAACTAACCTGAGTCACTATAATGAAGCGTTGCTTACAAGTATCATATTTTTTGAAACCCGAAAGTTACTTAGTGATATTAGACCTCTTTCAAAGTGTCGATCTCGTTTGTTCGGACTTTACGACTCAGAAACTTCATCAGCAGGCACTGCAGTAGAAGCTACCTAAATACCTAATATTAGTAATTAGTATGGGATGAAACATAGTGAGCTAAATAGACAAAAAAATTGGAAATTTTATAATAAGGTAAAAATCACTATTTATAGTTAGAACGTATATAATAATGCTCATCCGTATGAAATAAATAAAATGGGTATATCTCAATACTGATAAAACTTAGCTCAGAAATTAAAAACAGAATTGAAACAAAAATAGCATTTTCATAAAAAAAAAGCTCTTTTATCATAGTGTAATTTTTTTTTGTCCCCTGTAAATTTTTTAAACTAATGACTTTGCGTGATTCATAACGGGTAATAACGTCAATAAAAAAGAAAGCCGGGACTCAACGGGACAGTATGATTATTATTGGTTGGTCGGGTTCTCATAGTGTATTACAAATACACTTTGCAACACGGCTACTTTTTAGTTCTCATTTGCACCTTAAAAGCTTAAAACTAACTTGAATTAGAAATAAAATTTCACAGCTTAGAAATACAATTCCAAAACAGCTTAGAAATAAAACTTTAGCAAAACAGTTCAGAAATAAAGCAATCTTAGTCAATAAAAGTTTTTTTTAGAGCTGGAACAAATATTTATTTTATTTTATTTGTCAGCAATTGTCTTTACTGGTTTTTAATATATTATCCTTTTAGTCGTATCTAGGTAACGGACTTACCACACGGCTGAAGTTATCGGCTTTTGAAAATGCCACTATGGCATTTTGCTGGTGCTCGATCACCATTTTCCAAAAATGTTATGCAATATCTGACCATCGAAAAACATGGAAAAATTACACACAACATCTAGGACAAGGGCCAAGAACTCAATTACCCATTTCTAAGCTAACAAGAAAAAGTATAAATATCCCAGGATTTTCCAGGTATTTTTAAAGTTCAAATCAAATCATCTTCTCATAGTAATTGGTCTGAAAGCATATCAATCTCATCTTTAACGTCCTAGAAATATTCTCAATTACACGTCAGCTTTTAGAAATGGCTTCAGATCTAATTCGTGAAAGCTTTGTTGGCTATTTTATTAACAAGTTTTCTAAGGGGAAACTTCTGCCCTATACTGAAGAAAATCCTGACTTTATCATTCCACATATATATTTGGAAGATCCTCCCCTCCTTTCAAGACAACGAAGCTTAGCTTCTTCAATGCATCATGATCAACAAACTCACGAATATACAACTGAGAATACTACATCTACATCGAGACCAAGCTCGGTAGATGTATTTCCTACTGATGCTTCTAACTCTGAGTCCTCTATCCATGAAAAATCTTTAGAGGAAGTAGAAAAAGGTCTTTATGAAAAGCCAGTAGCTTATACTACTGAAAATTGCGGTGATCAAGAAAGAATTCTTCCACTAAAACCTCACAAATCAGAGGATCCTTTGGCAATTCCAGATGACTCACGCAACACTGATTACGGGCAGTACATTGTTGTAGACTGGTATGGCCCGGACGATAAAGATAATCCTAAAAACTGGCCCCTTTGGAAAAAGATATGGACTGTTTTTGCAATTGCAGTTTTGACCGTCTCAATCTATATGGGATCCTCCATTTATACGCCTGGTGCTGCGCAAATGATGATTGCCTTGAACACAAGTCGCGTCAAAGCTGTTTTACCCTTGACCATGTTTGTTATTGGTTATGGTATTGGCCCTATGGTTTTTTCACCTTTGTCTGAACATCCTCCCTTGGGAAGAACCTTCATTTATATTATAACTTTGGCTTTGTTTTGTATCTTTCAGGTCCCAACAGCCCTTGCCAAAAATATTGAAACCATCATAGGTCTTCGACTACTTACCGGCGTGGTTGCTTCTCCAGCTTTAAGTATCGGCAGGGCAACTGTTGGTGACGTACTTTCTGAACACATGTTTGCCGGACTTCTTATTTGGGCTATTTCTGGCTTTTGTGGACCATCATTTGGCCCTTTGCTTGGCGGTGTGTTTACCCAGCTTGTTGTATGAACATTTGGCTAGAGAAAAGTTTCCAGTTGCCTTAGGAGGAACCATTTGGGCCTGTATCTCAGTTGCAATGATTGCAATTCCATTTGCTATATCTTATTTTGGGACCAAGCTGCGTGCAAGATCAAAGTATGCCAACTAAAGTGTTTTTTTCTTCAAAACTTGTTTTTAATTATTTCTAGAACTTTTTTATACTCTTTAATTATTTCTTGGGCTGTCTTATGATTGTTCCGTTGGAATTTAAATTCAAAACATCAATATATATCAATATAATTTTCTATTTTTATTTATAGTGTTAGGGATTACTCAAATTGTTATGTTTTGGCTCTAAAAATTTTACCTTCGAAATGTGCAATAAGCCCTTAATTGCTAAAGAAAAAAAATCCTTATTCTAATCAATATAAAAGTAAAAATAAAATAATGTAAAAATAAACGGCATTTACTTAATTTGCCGTCCCAAGATAAATAGTAACCATATTTTGAAATAATCAAAACAATTATTCCAAAAATATCCAGATATGAATATTCTAAAGTCATCATGCTAAAATTCTCCAATATATGGAGTATAAATATATAATTTTTTGAAAATTAACCTCTCCATTCATAAAGTATTTAAGGAATTGTTTTTTCGCTGGTTTTAGATTTCATTTTCTAGATTTTTTTTTAACTTTTTAACACCTTTCCAAAACAGCTACATACTTACACCGGCATTTAGACACTTAAATTGCAGCATAACTTTTCACAAAAAACACTCATTCAATAAAATTTTTGGGATTACAGTAAAATGTTTGCAGAATATTCTAGTGCAATTGCTTGGGTTCTTTGTCTTCTTGTTCTTGTCTGTGTCTTTTGTTTTTTTTACACAATACTTCAAAGTGCGCTTCTTAACTTTTGTAACAAAGCTTCTGGTATCAAATCCAGACACAAATTCAAATGTATCAAGTATCAAAAAAACAGACAAACCAATAAAGGAAAAAGTTGCAAAACCAACAAATATGGAAGCTCTGAAGAAAAAAACACCATTTTTAATGAAAATAGTGAGGGACCTGAGAAACAGCAGACAGTAGAGGAACAAAAATTTTATGAAGCAAGTGATCGTTATAATGTTCTGCTTAGTAACGGTAAAACAAATGTTGAAAATGAGAATGATTTAAATAATGTATTTGACAAACATTTGAAGGGAGATTTGGTCAGTATTATGTACAACCCCAAATCAGACCAAAAGGTGAGCATTTATTCTCCCATTGGCATTGCGAGTGAATCGGATCATAATAAAGACCAATCAGACATATGTAATAAATTTGACCTTACTGAGAATGAAGAAAAGAGCACCATTCAATACTTTGATGCTGAAGAAAGGTTTGAAAGCAGCTCTCATACTGGACCATTACAACAAACCATTAGGTGTATCCATAGTCAGCCAAATGCACAGAGAACTTTCAATGTTAACGATACATCATTATACGGTGATGGAAGCCGAGAGTTTGATGAATTGAAAAATGAAATAGATTTATTGATTAATCAATCAGTCATTGACTCTAAACAAAGTCTTAAAAACAGCCCTTCCCCAGCAAAACCCCTTAAGCCATTATTTACTATCAACTTTGATGAGCCTGCACCTGTCCCATGTTACTCTGACTCTTTTGATGTAGATAACGCATATTTTTATGGTCGTATATCACATTTGCCACCTTTTTCACAAGCATACAACACTAATCCTGTTTGTCTTGCTTGCCCTGTTGTTCGTATTGTTCCTGCTCTTCCAGTAGTTCCTGATGTTCCGATTGCCCAACATAGTTCTCTTGCTTCTCCCGAGTCGAGCAGAAATAAAAGTGATTTGCAAACAGTTGACAAAAAAAATCTTACTGTTTGGGTTATGGCTGTTAAAAAAAGTGGCATTTATTCAGGTGCAAAGAGCATGCAATATGTAATAGATGATCTTGAAAAACCTGTTGGATTTTCTGCTTCAACAGTTAGAGAACATTTTATAAAGATGTTGAGAGAGCCCTTTGACTTTGCAAAAACCAAGAGCTTACCAAAGTACTCGAACAATAGGCATCGTGCAAGCAGATATGGAAGATTATATCGAAAACCATTTAATTGCAAACAAAAACACTTAAAGATGATTTTAATCCTGTCCAGGTCTCAAGACACTTTTCACTTTTTTAAAAGTAATAAACGTAAAGCACAGGTAAAATATGATAAGTTTGCTTTCAACGTATACTTAGATGAAGGAGTAGACATGCTTGACTTTTTGTACTTTTCAAAGGAGGTTTTCCAAAAGACTAAAACTTTAGAATCAAAGATTTGCCAGAAGAGACATGATTCTGTCTGTGGTGACGTCGATTATGATGACGATTGGGTTGATGTTGATGGTAATTGTGATTGGATGGATGATGAGGGTGAAGACAAGTGGCGTTCTTCTAGCAGTCTGTTCAGCTGGTCTTTTAACAAAGCTGTTTTAGATGATCAATCCAGCTCTGAATCTTCTACAGATGTTACAATTCCAAAATCAAGCTTTAATTCTACTGTTGAAGGATCAGTGGTCCCTCAAAGTACAAATTTAGAACAGCCTTCCGGTGCAGACACAGCTTCCGATCATAAAGATGACAACGACTGTGACAATGATTTGGAAATTGTTGCTGAAGTACAAAATGAATCAGAGCAAATCCAAACAGTATCAAGAGATGCTTATTCGGATGAAGAATTCAATCGGGACTATCCATTGCCAGTCACAATTGTGCGTACTCGACATGACAGAATTGTAGCCACTTTAAACCAGTACAATGATGGAAATGTCATGATAGAACGGGCCAACTTTATTGCAGCTGCACAAAACTTTTTGACCAACTACACGAGATATGATACAGCTACAGGAACTCGAGCATTTCTTAGATTGTTTGATCAACAGGTTCCAGCTTACGTCGAGGGTGAAGACATGGTTGACGAAAATTCTGATGCTAGAACAATGACTTTTCAGCAGGCAAGAGAACTCCACTGCTTTGTTCTTTTGATGGCCACCATCATGTATCATGTAGATTTCGAGAATGGTGCAGAAGAAAGCATACTTATCTCTAGAGAGGGTATTTATACATTCCATGGGTTTTCAGTTGATCAAGAAGATGATGACTCTTATGACGAAAATGACACCTTTAGTATTGATACCAACATGACTTTGTTTGAAGAAGAGCAAGAAGAAGAAGAAGATGATGATGATGATGATGATGAGTCTACAGAAGAAAATTATGGGAGACTGAGAGTGAGAGTCCAAAGAGCGGAATCACTGCCTTTTTGATTTTTTTCAGTATATGATTTGTTTGTTACTTTTTTATTTTGATTTTTTTATTCTACGACTATATGGTGTTCTTAGTACAATAATTTGTAATTTTTTTTAGTATAGGTTTTAATATGATAACTTTTAATTTTTTGAGTGTAGTAAAAGAACCAATGGTAACAAATACTTTTAGTGATTGGTAGAAAGTCAAGCTCTGATTTAGAGTTGCATATTTATATGTCAAAAACAAACAAAAATATATTTTTACCAAGAATTTTTACACTATTTTAAGCAATATCAATTTTTTTAACATGTTGGACTTTGAACAATTATTTTAGAACAATTTTAAGCAGCCAAACTTTACTTTATAATTCTGTTACTTGATTTACATATCTAATTAATAAGAAAATAAAGTTTTTCAGTGAATGTTGGTAATTATTATTTAGTTCCTTGAGTGATAGTTTTTTTAAAAACTTCTATAATAATCTGAAACTTTTTAGAAACAATTTTTTATATATACTGTATACTATATAAATTTATGAAAGGCACAGCAAAAAAAATTAATACAGAGAACCTTTTCTGCAGGTTCCTTGCTGTTACTCGAAATGATTGAAAATGGGAACATATCACGCGCAGCCAATTTAAAAAAATGCTATATATATCTTTGGTAGGCTCTTAGAGTAAAAAGCCAACAAATTTCGATTAAATTTAATTAAAATTAAATAAAAATTATAGTTTACACGCTTTTTTAATGTATTTTTGAATTTAGCTAGTAAAAATATAAGTAGTATAATGTAAAAAATAATGTGATTGCTGAATGACAACAAAGTAAACTATCTTGATGGACTGTTTACAAGACTTTTTGTAGCAAGTAGGAGATAAGCAAGTAATCTTCCAATCATTGATATGAGTCCGCCCACGAGTGAGGAGAAAAGACCTTGAAGGTTTCTGATAAGATCTAAGCATTTAGTTGGGCTATTTCTGGCTGATACTATAGGAGGAAGAGGAGAGTATGTGGCTTTGAAGTGCTATAAGGAGAAAGAAAGCGCCGTGCCAATACACGTGTTTGCCAAAACGAGTTACTGTTTGATGACGGAATGAGATGAACAGCCGCAGTGACTGCAGCAGACCAGAGTGATTTTAATGAGACCTAATTGTAAAAAAAAAAAAAACTTAAATCAAAAGAAAAAAAAAAAAATTAAACATTCAAATATAGCTTGCTTTTTGATTCTGCTTGTTTCTTTATTTTTCTTTATTCTCTCCAACCCTTTTAAAAACCCTCAAAATTGCTGATTTTTCTCCCCTTTTTTTTCTTGCTAATTTTTTTTTTTTTAAACTTAAATTGCATATTTAAAATATATACCCATTATCCATGAACCCATAATGAATACTAGAATTCTACTGCTTTTCCAGATCTCTGTGATTCTGTTTGCCCTTTGTGCATCTGCTGATCCATCTTCACTATCAGTCTCTGAGAAAAATCACGACAAAGAAAAAACTAAACAACTTATTGAAGCTGGAATTAAAAAGCTCAACTCCATTCTTCACGAGAAAAAACTAGACTCTTGTCAAAAATGCGTTTCATCGCTAGAATATGGTCACAAGCTTGCTAAAGAATCAAGCGCGGGTGTAGTTACTGAGATCATGAGAAAATTTTGCAAACAGCATGCCGGATCAAAGCACGCTCGAAAACATTGCGACTACAAATTCGGACTGTCAACTGTCAATGGCAGCGCTTTTGGCGACGACATTACAAACGTCTTGACTTTAATTGACCCCAAATCACTTGACTCACAATACATTTGCCATTATTTCCTAAACAAGGCCTGCCCACTGCCAAAAACTCCAGAATTTGATCTCTCAAGTTGGTGGCCCGTTAAGCCAAAGGATGCTAAGCAACCAGATCCAAGCGGAAAGACTTTCAATGTCGTTCATGTATCTGATTTCCATGTCGATCTCGACTATGAAGTTGGTTCCGAGTCCAACTGCTCTCAATCAATGTGCTGCAACGATTGGAAATACAACGAAGCTTCTCCAAACACTGTTAAATTACCGGCCCAGGCTTACGGTTCTTATCAATGCGATGCTCCAGAATCACTCTTGCAAAGCTCTTTGAGCTCAATCTCTGACATCCATAAGGACAAGAACTTTGAGTTTGCCATTTTCACTGGAGACATGGTCGACCATGACGACATTGAGTATTTGTCTATGGACAATGCGATTGCCACGGAAAAGCTCGTCTACAGCAGCATGAAAAAGTATCTCAATATGCCAATTTACGTCACTTTAGGCAACCACGATACCTATCCTTATGCACAAATCGCGCAAAACAAGTCTGGCTTTGTAAACCGATTTTCTTGGAACACTGATCTTGCATCTGAAATGTGGCGCGACAACAATTGGCTCTCTGAGAAAGAAGCTGCTCAAGTCAAGGACCACTATGCCGGGTTTGCTGTCACCACTAAGCGTGGTCTTCGTGTTATTTCGCTCAATGCCAATTTCTGGTTTCTCGAAAACTACTACAACTATTGGGGCATTGAGTCTGACCCAGATCCAAGCGGGCTTTTCCGATTTTTGAGTGACGAGCTTCTCGAGTGCGAAAAGAAGGGACAGAGAGCTTGGATTATGGCCCACGTTCCCATGGGCAGTGACGTCATCAACGCATTGCCTCCAGCTACACAGGTTTTTAACCAGATTGTAGAACGATTTTCTCCGCACGTCATCGCAGGAGTCTTTTTTGGCCACACGCATAGAGATGAGTTTGTAGTCATGTACGCCAACAATGCAACCAAAAAGACTGAAGAAAATGCGCTAAATGTTGCCTTTTTGGACGAAAGTGTTACGCCGTACAAGTTTTTCAACCCCGGATGGCGATACTACGAGGTAGATGAAGAGACTTTCCAGGTTGTCAATATTCATCACTACTATTCCAAACTTAACGATACCTTTACTAGCGAGCCAAGCGTTAATGATACCAAGAGTGTTGATCTTGTATGGCAGTATTCGTACTCTTCACGCGAAGTTTACGATCCCCAGGGTAAATGGCCAAAGGAGGCTCCCTTGAATGCCACTTTCTGGCACGGCGTTGCCCAGAAGCTTCTTACGGACAACGTGTACCGACAACTTTACATGAACTTTGCTTACCGTATGTCTCCATATGTTCCGGAGTGCAACGACGGAGCCTGCATCCAACACTTGTACTGTTATGTCACCAGTTTCAGCGTTCCTCAAGTTATTGAGTGCATGAAGGAAAACCCACTTAAGACATTTTCTTCTTTCACAGTTGTTGTTTCATCCGTCATTATCATTGGGGCTTTAGTTGGGGTTGCATACTACTTGAAGAAGCGCAGAGATGGCAAGAACGGGGTTTTGTCATCATTGGGCGGAATATCGCTTAGAAACAGTGGTTATGAAGCGGTTAATAATGAATGATTTTTTTTTTTTTTTTGGGGAACCAAGTCGAATAATAATACTTTAGAAAAAAGGTTTTTGTAATTTTTGTTTTTCTTGCATTTTTTGTTCTCACTATTCAACCTTTTATTAATAGAGACATCTTTAATTGGGGATTTTTTTTGTTTTTAATTTTTGAAATATAAATGTTTTTATTAGTACATGATTAATAGATTTTTATTTTGTTTTTTAATTCTCATGCCAGACCGTATTGTTTAGCAATTTCAATGCCATCTGCAATGTTTTGAATTCTTGCATCTAACCGGTACCCGTTTTTCTCAAGATCTCTAAGCGTTTGAGGAAACTCTTTAAGTGGTACGGAAAAGGATTCGATAAACTCGTTTTCTTCAAGGTGAGGTTGTGGGTCCTGATTTCTGGGGTCGGACAAGTCAACGTCAACAGTGACGAGCTTGAGGTTTGTGTTGCAGAATCCCGGGTCGTTGTACATGACGGGACTCGAGCGGACAGCCTTACCGACATACCCGGTCTCCTCAAACAGCTCGCGCTCGGCGCACTGTTCCAGCGACTCGTTAGGGTCTAAGAGTCCGGCTGGGATCTCAATACAAACACCATTGACGGGAGGACGGAACTGTTTTTGAAGCAGAATTTCGGGGCCTGTAGCCTTTTTCAAAATGGCAATTATACCAACACCTTTTTATAAAAAAGAAAAAAAACACTAAATTAGCATATTACAAAAAAAAAAAAAAAAAAAAAAAAAAAAAAAAAAAAAAAAAAAATCTTACCATCTACTTCGCTGCCTTCGACTCTAGTCTTTCGACAACTTGATTCCCAATCACGTTCTAAAAAAATTGAATTGTTAGTGTTTAATAGAAAGTCAGCTTGATTTTAGAAATCTATTAAAGACTTACGCTTTCCATCAGGACCAGTATAGTAAATTTTTTGTAGCTTTATTAAAAAGACGAAAAGAAAAAATTATATATATGTTAAGATATGGTCAGGTGTAGAGAATATTAAATCAATTGAAGCATACATTGATCCATTTGGCAGCATCTGTAGACAAGGTTTCAATCTTGTTAATAGTAGCTTTACTGAAATTAATCTTTGGGGGCATTTTTTTTTTCGTTGTATCTGTGTGAATATGATGATGTTTTCAAAAAAAGAAATGAAATATGGAGAAAGAAAGAAATTGAGGAGTTTTTTTAAAAAAAAAAAAAAAAAAA
>CBXB010000009.1:87904-99387 GCA_000817185.1 Magnusiomyces clavatus CNRMA 12.647
GAGTTAAAAAAAAAAAAAAAACGTTTTGACAGTATTCAAAAATAATTTCAAAACACTACTATTGCATGATAAGATCTCAATAATTAGTCACTAAATAAAGCTAGATTCTATAATCAAACTACTGGTAATATTAGTTCTAGCTATTAAGAAAGTTCTTCTATCAATATTTCAATAAGGTTAGACAGATGTGACGTGAAGTGGAAGGAGAAGAAAAAATAAATTAGAAGATTATGTCAGCACAACAGTGAAAAAAATCAAGCATCTCAACGTTGATGTCAAAGTACTCTGCAACAATTGACTAAATATACCGATAAGAAAAGACTTTGTAGAAAATAGTTTATTAATAATTGACTCATCCGTGTAATAGCTGGCGAAGAACGGTAGCCGTAACGTAATCGCCATCATGGCTAATTGATAACAAAAACGACTCATTAGAATGGCTCTTGAAATACTGCTCATTGTATAACATAGGTTTTTTGAACCTCGATTCTAGCAAAGAGTCAAGGTTTTCGATATGTGCTTGCTGTTCAGAAGGACTGTAGTGATACGTCTTGTACCATTTGTTGAATCGACATGACTTTTGGTCTCTAAAGTCCAAGGACTTGTATAGAGCTTCCTTACATGCCCAAGTCGTTGCTAGATATTTTGCAGCTTTTTGGAATCCCTGGATCTTTTCTAAATCGGTTTGAGTTGAGGAATCATTGTCTTTTAAAAGATTGATTAACGTATTAAACTTTGGTTGTTCATGTTTTGGGTGAAGAATCCGTTTTGCCATGCGCAAAACTCTGTGTTCCGATTTTGTTTTCAGCAAATCGACAAAACGAGGTATGTATGCTAGATCGGTTCCTAGTCCTAATATCATTGTTGACTTTTTAACTAATTTGAAGTGTTTTATTTTGAATGTAAACTGTTTTTTTTTGTTTTTTGTTTTTTTTGCAATTGGATGTATGGCTTTTTTTAAAAAAATTTAGATAGTGTTGTATTACAACCTCTAGCAGTTTGTAACACCGATTTTTGTGTTTTTTTATGATTTTTTAGTCTTTAAAATCACTATCTCTAATACTTTTTTTATTTAATATTTATGATAACATTATTTTTTGTACAAAGAGTTATATTAATATTATTTCTTATAAATTTTCATTCACGTTCATCTTAATTGATCCATACAAAATTGTCTAAATAACGATATCTTTTCGTTATCAAAAAGTGATTTTATTTTTAACGTTAAACACAAACAAAAAAGAGTCATCTAAAAATTTTTTTCAGGGTAACAAGAAACATCAACACTTTTAGACCCCCACACACCCTTCTTCTTCTTCTTCTTCCTCTTCTCTTTTTTTTTTTTTCTTTTTTAACATTTGATATTGAAAATTATCGACTGAATCCACTTGTGTGTGTATCTGTGTCTGGCTGTACATATCTTGTATTTTATATCTGAAGTCTTTTTTTAATATCAAAACTTCTCATCATGGCTTCTTCAATTCCCGGATTCAGACCCCTCCCAGCTTCTAAGTACGACCTAGATACATACTGGGGTCGAGTAAAACACTGTGCTGAGCTCAGTGATCCAAGGTATGTTTCTCTAGATTTTTTTATTGAATTAATATTCAATTGAATTATTCAGTTGATTTATTTTTGATATTTTTTTCTACATCAAAATAAAATGTACACTTGATCTGGTTGAAAAAAGGAAAAAGAAAATCCTTATCAGTGTTATCAGCATGAATCATTCTTCTCTAATTGATACATAAAAACTAACATTATAGAAACTATTTTTTTAAAAAAAAAAAAATATTATTCATATATAATTTTTAGAATGCTTCTTCACACATCAAAAGATATTGAAGCAGCAAAAGAGCTCATTTACAAGTACCGTAACGGCGAGCTGCCTCCTCAAATGACCCCCGAGCTTTGGCGCGCTAAACAGGTGCTTGACTCAACACTGCACCCTGATACAGGCACTCCAGTTCTGCTCCCATTCCGTATGAGCTCTTACGTTCTCTCGAATCTCGTTGTGACGGTCGGTATGCTGACACCCAACATGGGCACTGCAGGGACGCTTTTCTGGCAGATTGCGAACCAGAGTCTGAACGTGGCTGTCAACACGGCAAACGCCAACAAGTCTCATCCTTTGACTACTCAGCAGCTCGTGACAAGTTACCTGCTGGCTGTATCCGGGTCGTGTGGTGTCGCTCTTGGGCTTAATGCTATTGTGCCTAGACTGAAGAACGTGTCAGCAAACACAAGAAGCGTCTTGTCTAGACTTGTACCCTTTGCTGCTGTTGTCAGTGCTGGTATTGTTAATGTTGCTTTGATGCGTGGTGAGGAGATTAGAAGAGGAATTTCCGTTTACTATACTAAACAGTCCAAGAAGCAACAACAGACTGATGCTATCAGCAAAGAGAAAGACGGACTTACTCACGAAGGCGATGACGTTGTACACGAAAACGTCAACCTTGGTACAAGCAAGCGTGCTGCTAAACTGGCAGTTGGTGAAACTGCTCTTTCGCGTGTTATCAATGCTACCCCCGTCATGGTCATTCCTCCTCTTTTGTTGTTGCAGCTACAAAAGACTGTTCTCAAGGGCAAATCAATGCTTGCTGTCACATTGGCTAACTTGGGCTTGATCACTGTTACTTCATTTGCTGTTTTACCTTTTGCCTTGGCAATTTTCCCTCAAACCATTCATATTAGTCCAAAAGTGTTGGAAGAACAGTTTCATGACTTGAAGGATGAAGACGGAAAGCCAATTGAAAAGGTTTGGTTCAACAGAGGTATGTAAGAACAATAATAATAATAATATATAGAAATTGTAGATTTTTTTAAAAAAATATATAGAATAAATTTTGTTTTACATTAGGAATTATTATGATATTTTGACTATATAAAACATGGTTTTTTTTTGCTATACAAAGATAAAAGAGGTTTTTTTTAAAAAAAAAATTATAGTGTAGATTATATGTAATAAATTTTAAAATGAAATATTCATACACTTCGAATCGTTAAAAGGCATAGCATAGCAACTATAGTCGAAAATTATTGATTTTTTTTTCTTTTCTTTTCTAAATTATCAATGAAAACAGGGGAAAAAAATATTGATTATTATTACCGTAAAAAAAAAAAAAGGGTATAAAGATAAATCTAGGGTATCATTATTATAATATTTTTTTTCTTGTTTTTTTTAAGTTTCAAATATATTTGATTTCGTTTTAATAATAAAATTATTATTATTCTTAACCCCAGTATTGCCAGTTAAGGCCTTCTAATTCCTCTCTAGAGAGTGACAGATATTCATCAACTGACAGCTGCCCCTTGCTAGTTCCTGCACCATTGTTGTCACTAATTAAAGTAACGCCAACACCTGGGCCACCAAGGGTGGTTTGGAAAATCTCAAACCCATTTTTCTCAGATTGAAGTCTGCCCTTAAACTCTGCAAGTCTGTCTGCTATATCTCTTTTTTGATTGGCCTTGCCATCAGGAGTAGTGCTTGCGTCATCCGAGTCTTCAGCGTGAAGTAATGTGATGGCACATCCACCGCCTCCAGCACCAGTGAGCTTGGTTTCGCCAATTCCCAATTCGTCACCAACGGAGCGGACCTTTTCCAGTTTTGGATGAGAAACCCCAAGAGAAACCAAAAGGCCGTGGTTTATTCTGATAAGGTGCAACAATCTCTTTAGGGCTTTGTTGCTTTCAGCAATGGTTGCGACAGTGGGGGCCAAAGCAGTTCTAGTAGGTTTTGCTTTGGGGACTTCAGAGCCATCGCTAGTAGAGCATCTAGAGTTTGCTGCATCAGTTACTGAAGACGCAACCTCCAAGTCGACAGGGGTTGGCTCAGCAGCACCAAGCAGCAAAAAGGCTTCTTGAGTAACATGCTCGATAGCATCAAGAATAGACTCTGTGCCCTGTCTGAATGTGTTATACAAGTCGCCAACCCTTGAAACCATATCTTTAGTGCGTCTAGGATGTTTCGTGTTGGTGAGCAATAATTCGAGCTCAGGGAATTTTTTCATTGGGATTAAGGTTGAAGGCCTTTGGAACAAAACTGCTCCGCCTCTACAAGCTACAGTGTTGTCAATACCAGAGGGATTACCATGTAAACATTTCTCGCCAATATAAGCCCATTTATTGACAAGGTCATGATATGGGTTGCCCAAGCAGGTGATGGAGGTTTTGGTATTGGAGTAGTTGTAATTGTTGTGTTCGGCGTCGTTTGACCCTTGCTCTTCTTTTTTGTTGTCAGATAATGTGGGGTTATTATTATTGTTATTATCCATGGACAAGGAACTCAATCTGTCATTGACGATTTTTTCTACTTGCTCGGTTTGCTTTGTAATTTCGCCACTAGCAGGGAATTTTAACTTTTTGCTGAGCATTAGGAATGCAGATGACAAACAGACAGAAAAGGTGGCAGAAGAGCCCAATCCAGCCCCTACGGGCAAAGTGCTTTTGCTAACAAACGAATGAGCAGGAGTATCTTTTGTACATATGTGGAGATAGAGATAGAAAAAGGCCATGAGGGCAGCGTATTGGAACGAGTTGTTGAGTTCTGCCAAAATGGGATGCAAGGCTTGAACGATTTTGTCATCTACAACGAGCGCGGATAGTGGGAGAGGGGTATTATGGTTGTCATGCCTATGGCTACTTTGCTTGGTTGAATCGGCATTAATTTTTTCCTCTAAATGCTCTGATTTGGTATGCGAGGAAGATAATGGATTTTTTGAAAGGGCAGAGTCGAGAGAGAAGGATGTAGTAGATGAGTGGGGGGTACTGACGTTTGAGGGAGCAGAGAAGATGGATGCAGATCTTGGGCGATCTTCTTCTGGATTAAAAAACGAGTTTGCAGAGGTTGGCGTAGACACGGTTGAAGAGACTTCCTCGTCTTCATTGTGTATTATTGCTTGGCTGGTAAAGGAATTCAATTCGGAATCCTCAGTAGCACAGCAAGTGACGGGGTTTTGCATCATCTTGTGAGACTCGGAATTGGGGACGAGGTCCCAGGGGAGCTTGTCGATAGGGTACTCAAAGTTCAAGTCAATATCTGGAAACTGTATCCGGATGACACGGTCGCTTGGATCTGGATTGGGGGTGACAAGGAGATATGTTCGTAATGAGATAGACGCAGCAATGGCAGGTTTATTATAAACGGCAGCATGCTCACCGAATATAATTACTTTACCAGGAGCAGAGACTGCAAACTGAGGTAAAGAAATGGTCATGATGAAGATGGGAATTAATTAGAAAGGAGTTTATAATAAAACTTTTTTTTTTTGTTGAATATATATATACGTAAGAAGAAGGGATGAAAAAAGACTATTTTTTTTTTCTTGTATGAAAATAACCAAATGATTTGAAATTTGACAAGAGTAGAATATGAATCAGTTACAAAAAGTTGTAACAGTAATGATAGTAATAATAAAACGATTAGTTAAAAAAAAAAAAAAAAGAATTAGTGATAGTAAAAATAATAAGAAGAAGAGGAGTGGATTGACTGGTTGGTTTTTTTAAGAGCTACCTTAAAAATTTTAAAATTTTTTATTTATTTATTTATATAGTTCACAACACAGGCAGGGTGATAACTTTTTTTGTTTTTTGTATGTTACTTAATAAGGATTTATTATAGTGACTTTGTGTGCCTTCTTTGATTATGTTTAAAATGAACACCAACAAAAAAAAAACTGATTTCAATTGAATTCTCCTAAAAATAAGATGTATTCCCATGATCACAATACCAAACGGCAGTCTTTGAATTCTTTACGGCTATGCCAAAAACCAACAATTCAACAAACAGCCTTCCGTATTCTTATTGTGATGTAGCCAACAAAACTACAAGTTGCCCAATTTCTTCTTCTTTTCTCTCTTATTAAGCAACAGGACATTATTGTTGGGATTTATAATTCTTCAATCACTTGAGCTTTAACACTGTAAAGAATAAGTTATCATCTTTATTTAAAATAGAGAAATCGTTTTATATATTACAAGAAAAGGCGAAATCAAGGAGAAGATGATGATAGATGGATAAATTACCGTTGAAAAGAAAAAGTCAGGAGGTTGTATTTGTTACAAGTGTGTGTGGTAATTAGCAGTTTTTGTAATATCAGACGTAAGCATGCGGCTGAACATCTACGATAGGTGGGACATAATCATATCTCAATTGACTGCTATTTGTAAGATAAAATACTGAGAAAAAGAGAGAGAGAGAGAGAATGTAGTTAAATATTTGGTCCGCTTTCTTTTTAGTATTAACAAATGTCTGATTGAGTTACTTTCACTCTCTCATCAATGTACTGATATATCCAAAAACTGTATATAAATAATTATTATTTTAGAATATAACGTCTTCTTCGAAAGCTTGCATGTTTATTCCATAATCAATGATTGGCTTTTACTCTTTGTATGGGATTCGTATTATTATTATTATTATTATTATTATTATTATTATTATTATTATTATTATTATTATTATTATTATTATTATTATTATTATTATTATTACTTTAGACTATACATTTCAATTAGTCGAATGGCTTTTTAGAGACCCATAATATGAGTCATAGTTCTTTCTCCACTAATTGTATTTTTTTTTTTAGGTATATTTGTTGATTTTTTTGAATTTTTTTTTTTCTATTGTTTATCTGTCCTATCTATTCAAGCTACCAATATAATAATTCAATACATTCTGTCTGGGTAAGGGTTGGAATCGAAAATTTCTAAACACACGGCTGAATATATTTTTTTTCTGCTGAAAATTTCATAGAAGAAAGGCAAGGAAAGAAAGAAGAAAAATAAAATAAAAAAAAATTTTATAAACCATCTTGAAAGGAAAAAATAAAAAATTAAAAAATAAAAAATTCATCATCACAACAACAATAATAATAATAAAATAAAAACTTGTACATTAAATATATCTATACAATACATATATTCAAAATACAATAATGACTACTACAGAAGAAAATCAACAACAACAAACTTCTCCTACATTCTCACCGGACTCTCAAATCCAAATCCGACTAGTCACTAGAGACACCAAATACTCGATACCGGAAGTCCCATTATACGTGCCAGTTTCTCTAAAACGGTACGGTCTTTCTGAAATTGTCAACAAGTTACTTGAACAAAAACTAAAAGAGGAACAAGAAGATGAGAACGACAATAATGAATATCAACACATTCCGTTTGACTTTTTGTCAGATGACGGGAAATTGTTGCATGGATCGCTTTATAACTACTTGCTTGAGAAAATACAGCAACAAGAACAGGGTGATGATGGTTCAGGAAAAGACATTGCTTCAGTAGCTCCTAAACTTTCGACAGAATCCATCTTGACTTTGGAGTATACTAGAAGTATTCTGCCTCCTAGTTACAAGACAAGCTACGAGCACCCGGATTGGGTATCAAGTGTCAATATTTTCAGCCATGAAAGGTATGGACTCAAGGCTGCAGCGACCCACGATGACGTTGCAACTGGGTCTTATGACGGTATTGTGAGACTGTGGAGTCCAAAGGGTGAAGTTCTTCATGAGCTTGTTGCTCACAACGCTGCAGTCACTAGTGTCAAATGGGTCCCCGACTATTTCAAATCAAGTGAAGGAGATGAGGAAAACGATGAATCCAGTAGTTTGAATACTAAAAGAAGATTGGTGTCTGCTAGTAATGACAACAACATGTGTATTTGGCAATTTGATACAAACACAACTACTAAACAATCTGAAAGTAAGCTTGTTGCTTTATATCGTGGACACACTGATCCAGTCACCTGCATTGCTACTACCAAAACTACTTCTTCATCTGTCAATTTGGTTTCTGGTTCTGCAGATGGTTCAATCAAACTCTGGAATTCCGACTACTCCAAACTTCCAGTCTATTCTGAAGAAGATAACAACAGTTCAAAGAAAAATCTGGCTTCTAAGAAACGTCGTAAACTTGCTCAATCATCTCTAGCAATGACAAAACACCGTGCAAGTCTTGCTACTCTTTCTTCTTCTTCTTCTAGTAATGATCAACAAGTTTCTAGTGTCATGTTTCATCCAAACGACAACTCCGCTTTGTACTCAGCTCATGTCAGCCACAAGTTTTGCACTTGGGACTTGGAAACACAGCAGCTTGTCAACTCTCTTCAAACAAACTATTCGCTCCTCAGTATGGCTTCTTTGAAAGCATTAAACTTGGTGGCTTTGGGAACAAGTGCTCGTCACATTTTACTCATTGATCCAAGAGATTCAACTGCAACAACAAAATCTTCTTCAGCTACTGCTGAATTAGAAGCTACAAAATTTTCAAAAGCTTCACTAGTCGGCCATACAAACTTTGTAACTGGATTGGTAAGTTGCCCATTCTCAGATTACGTCTTTGCTAGTAGCAGTATGGATGGAACTGTTAGAGTTTGGGATGTCCGTGCCCAACAGAGCTTGCACGTTATTCAAAGAGAAGCAAGTGCATCTGCAAACAAGCTTGGGGGTTTGAATGGTGTTTTAGATATTGATTGGACAAAAAATGTGGGAATTGCTTCAGGAGGAAAGGATAACCAATTACAAATCAACTCTTCTGGCTTTATTCAGTAAATATAGATAGTAAGGTAAATAAATAATAAGTAGTAGTAGACTAGTAGTAGTTAATAAATAGATTATTATTGTATGAATGAATTTCTTTTTATTATACAAATTATGCTCAATTATTATTAAAAACTTTCATTTATGTATAAAAATAAACATTAAAATAAGAAAAAAAAATACCCTAAATTATATAAATAAGTCTTTTACTTTTTTTTTTTTTTCCTGTTCCGTATCAAGCAAGTCTCTTCTTGTTGTTACTCAATAATAATAATGAAAACTATTTTTTTGTCTCTCGTTTGTCATAAAAAAATTTTTACAAATAGTTTATTCAACAGTAACAGATTTAGCCAAGTTTCTTGGATAATCAACGTTATATCCCTTCTTGACAGCCAACCAGTAGGACATTAATTGCAAAGGAATAACATTCAACAATCCTTGTAAACAGTCAACAGTGCTTGGGACTTCCAAAGTCTTCAATCCCTTTTCAGCAAAATTGTTGACACCCTTATTGCAAATGATAAAGGGGTTACCTGATCTGGCAGTGACCTGCTCAATGGCAGAAGAAACCTTGGGGAAGAACGAGTCTTGAGTGGCCATGATGATAATAGGCAAGTCCTTGTCGACAAGAGCCAAAACACCGTGCTTCAATTCTCCGGCAAGAACGCCTTCAGAATGCATATACGAGATTTCCTTAATCTTCAAGGCACCCTCCAAAGCCGTGGCAAATTGATAACCTCTGCCGAGTAATAATAACGACTTTTGGTCGACAAATCTAGTTTCACACAACTCTCTAATTTCGTCATTCAAGTTCAAGACTTCTTGGATTTGGTCAGAAATGTTCTTCAAGCCTTGAATGATTTCCTTTCTTCGTTCAATCATGGAAACTCTGTCGTCAGACAAGCTCAGGGCCATCAAGACGAGAGCAACGTATTGAGAAGTATAAGCCTTTGTAGAGGCAACACCGATTTCTGGTCCGGCGTTGATATGGACACCGCAGTGGGTTTGACGAGAGATACTGGAACCGACAGAGTTGACAATACCGACAGTCAAGGCACCACGCTCAAGACAGTATTGGAGGGCCAACATGGTGTCGGCAGTTTCACCAGATTGAGAGACAAAGACACAAGTGTCATCTCTAAATACAGGGGATCTGCGATCCAAAAAGTCAGAAGCGAGTTCGACAGAGACTGGGATCTCAGTCAGTTCTTCAAAAATGGATCGTGTGGCCAAGCACGAGTGGTAAGAGGTACCACAGGCAATCATAATGATGCGGCGGCATCTGCGGATGGTGGTGAGCCATGATCGAAGGCCTCCGAGCTTGACGGTGTTGTTTTCAAAGTCGATGCGACCTCTCATAGTGTTGATGACAGATTCTGGTTGTTCAAAAATTTCCTTTTGCATAAAGTGGTCAAACTTGCCCTTCATAATCTGTTGGAGTTCCATCTCCAAAGTGACAATGGATCTGGTTGGCTTTTCGTCGTCATTTCGTCTGACTCTGTGAATGTGTAACTCACCATCGTAAATGTGAGCAATGTCATCATCTTCCAAAAACAAGACCTTGCGGGTGTGTTCGACAACAGCAGCTGGGTCAGAAGCCAAAAAGAACTCAATGGGTAATGGTTGGTCGTCGTCAGACAAAAAGGCTCTTGATTGTGAGTGTCTCATGTAGGTAGAGGCATGGCCACGGCCGGGTACATTGAGAGAGTTTGAGTTTTTGGAGGAAGCTGATGGGGCTGATGAGGCAGTAGTGCCATCATAGGGCCCATTTTCAGGGATAGATAGGACAGGGAGACGAGATGCGATTCCATTAGAGGAAGCATGTCCTGTGGAAGAGGAATTGCTTGAGCCAGAGTGATGAAGAAGAGTGCCAGTGTTGATAGCCTGTCCCTCTCTAGAGAGAAGAGAAGAGTCAGAAGAGGTATCTGTGGCAGTATCGCCAAATTCAACGTCAACAAAGTCAACCTTGAGCTTCTTTTCAGTCTTGACACCTACCAAAAGAGGGGATCCCTTTCTAGTAGCAACGACTTCGTCTGGGTAGTGGGTAGACTTGATAATGACACCGTAAGCGCCTTCAAGTTCCTTGACAACGAGCTTGAGGAGCTGGCTAAAGTCGAGAACCTGTTTTTCTTTTCTCATGCTATCGTAGATAAACTTTGTGAGCTTAGCAATGGCTTCAGTGTCGGTTTCGGACTCAAAGACAAAGCCTTTAGATTGGAGAAACTCCTTGATTTCTCTGTAGTTTGTAATAATACCATTGTGGACGACAGTAAATTCATTGTTTTCGTCGGATCGTTGTGGATGGCAGTTGACAGTCTTTGGTTGACCGTGAGTGGCCCATCTAGTGTGGGCAATACCGACGTGGTTTTCCAACACTTCGTCGGGTTTTATATTGTTGTAGTCAGCATCAATTTTTTCCTTAAGGGCCTTTACCTTACCGACTTGATGGAAGATCAAGACGTCTCTAGTGCCAGTTTTCTTGTCAATGATCTGGCCATCGACGGCTAGACCAGCAGAATCATAACCTCTGTACTCTTGTCTTTGAAGACCTTCCAGAAGATTGTTGAGGATCTGTGCTCTGGTTTTAGGAACCAGGTAGTTAATATAACCAAAAATGCCACACATTTAATGTATTTTTTTTTAAGGGGGAGGGGATAAAAGAAAAGTGGATGTTTTTATAAAGTTGGATTATAGAGTATTATTGTCAATAAGCAATTAAATAATAATAAAAAGGGATCAATGTTTTGAATATATAAGATATTTAAAATAATATCAATAAAATGATTTAAGAGAAAGAAGGATATAGATGAATTTTTTAAAAAAAAAAAAAAGGGAAAAAAGGGAGAGAAAAAGCAAGGTTTTTATAGGATTTTAAAAAAAGATTTCTCTCAATGTGTCAAACAAGTTAAAAAAAAAAAAAAAAAAAAAAAAAAA
>CBXB010000009.1:100052-124245 GCA_000817185.1 Magnusiomyces clavatus CNRMA 12.647
TTTTTTTTTTTTTTTTTTTTTTTTTTTTTGAAATTACTCTCAAGTCGTTTAAATTATCTTTAATATGATCCACTGATGCCGAAATTATATGAAATAATTGGTTGTTTTTTTTTTGTTTTTTTTAATTTAAATAAAAAAATTCAAGTTTATTAATACTATCTCAATCATAATCTATATTATATATATATATATACTTTTTAATCAATTTCTTCGAATAAATGTTAAACCTCTATTATTCCAAACATCATCACCTTCAATAACTTTCATAGGCCCAGTACTAATATATTCAGACTTTGGTCGTTGCTGATGATATTGCATGTGTATATTATCATAATACCCCTCTTGATCATCAACCTGTGATGATGACATTTTCCTTCGTTCTTGCTTTTTACTAGTTGGAGACGGCATACTGCTTAAAACACTCATTCCATCAGATTCCAAATGTTGACTAGAAGAAGAAGGCATAGACATGAGTTGCCAACCAGCTTTCGTAGGGAAATGATTTTTTGGTTCCTTCTTGCTTTTCTTCTTTTTGTTTCTCTTCTTTTTTTCAAATTCCTGTTGCTCTTTTGTCAATTCTTCAATCATCATTGTAGGGCTGTTGAAATACTGTGGGATGTTTTTGTCAAGCAATGGTGGCTCATGATAATCTAACGAAGATGGCTGTGAAGGAATTCCAAGTGACTCAATCTGTTGCTCGTCTGGTATATAATCAATATCTTCATTATCATTGTCATTATAGTGATGATGATGATGGTTTTGTTGTTTTTTATCGGCCACTTTAATGGATTTGATTGACGGTTGTTTCGATATCGAGAGAGGTCTAACCGATTTAGGATAAAGTCCTTGTTGTTGTTGTGGTACTACCTCACCCACCAGATTATCAAAATCATCATCATAATCATCAAGCTTTTTAAACTCGTCATGAATTCTAAAATCCTTACCAACAATTTCACTTTCAATTATAAGCTCTTCAGCAGCTTCTTCTGGTTCTTCATCTTCTTCTTCAATAAAAGCATGTAGTGTAGTAGTGCGTCGATGATGTCGAGACATCTTATTATTGTTATTATTATTGCTACTGCTGCGCCCACTATTATTGTTATTACCGCTATTAATATCGTTAAAACTGTAGCTGCTTCCCCCTGCAGCATAACCCAAACTGACGTCTGATAAAGCCTGCTGTCTCTCAAAATATTCTTTAGCTCTAGCTAAACTTTTAGTGGTCTTGGCTTGTTTCCCAGTACTAGTGGTTGACAACACACTAAACTCACTAAAGTCTCTAGAATGACCCTTCTTCTTTAGATTATTGTCATCAATTTGACCACTCAAAATCAAATTGTCATGATAGATACTAGACGAAGTAGAAGGTTGAGGAATATGGCTGCTGTTGCTGCCTTTCCAGGTGTGGCGGGGATCTCGTTCTGGAATAGGAATGGCATGAGGAGAAGAAGTGCTAGATGTAAACATTTCCGAAAATGGACGAGGAGCACTGATAGATTTGTATCGCATTTTTGGGTCTGGATCTTCACGATGCTGTTTTTGGTAAATGTGGAAAAAATCAGTGTTGTTATTGTTTTGAGAATTTTGCTTTTGACTAGATCGAAGCAGATTTATCGCTGTACCAAGTGAACCATTGTTGTAATTGACAATACTACCATCTTCACTGTTTGTTCTTCTTCCAATTGAAGGTTCAGAAGTTGATGATGGAGCCTTGAAATATTGATCTAGTTCTGCCAATTCTGCGCTATTGTGACGACCATATGCAATCTCAACAATACTACCTTCATCATCATCATCATCTTCTTCTTCTTCTTCTTCTTTTTCTTGATCAGTTTCAGAACGATTGTTAGATTGTTGTTGCTGGTATTGATTTTCAAGTTGTTGATAATTGCGTCGTATCTCTTGTTGACGTGCTTTGAAAGTTTCAGTGTCTTCTTCGAGTGAATCGGCAAGTTCACTTTCATCATATTCATCATCTTCTTCAAGCTCTTCATGGCGGTGTAACAATCGCATGTTTTTGCTTAGACCGTAGGCATTAGAATTAGTTCTGGTACTATTAGTAGAACTTTTGTTGTTGTTGCTGTTGTAGATGGCTTTAGTGTCAATAACATTCTCTTCATTGTCAGACTCTGGTAATAAGCATTGAGAAAGTTTACTACTGTTGTTGTTGTTATTGTTACTTTTGTTGACAAGTGAGTTAGAGCTGTTGTAAAAAAATAAAACATCTTCTTTATTGTTGTTCTTAGTACCAATGTTTGCCTGTTGTTGTTGTTGTTGTTGAAATTCTTTCAATTTTTGAAGTCTTTGATTTTGAAAGTTTTCAGCTTGTTGAAGAAGATTTTGAAGTTTGAACTGATTTGATTGAGAGTTATTAGATGAAGAAGAAGAAGCGGGAGGAAGAAGATTGGGAGGTTGCAGTTTTTCGTATAATGAATCTTGTCTTTTGAGAGATGTAGATTTTTTGTTTGAAGTTTCATAAGAAGGTTCATGCTCAAGTAAAACAGATTCATCATCGTGATAAACAACTTTTTCAGAAGGCGTATTGACAACTGGTGAAGAAGAAATAGATTCAAGGTCGTTTGTGATGAAATCAGCAGGGTTACTAGGTTGGTTAGTAGAAATTGGAGGAATGGGTTTTTTAAGACTGGATTTGATTGGCATTTTATCAGCTGAAGGCGGTTCATAAGTAACAGGTTTTTGTTGTTGTTGTTGCTGCTGCTTCAATTCACGCTGTCTGGCAAATTCCAAGGCATCACCAACTCCATTAAAATCATTCTCATCATTAATTTGCTGTTGAGAATCACGTTTAGAAATTGTCGTTGTTGAAGAATTAGGATGATACATGTCAAGAATCTCTGATTTAGAAGGCTGGAGGTTGAGAGAAGGATTGGCATTGAAATTTGGAGTTACAGCTACCCAAGAATGGCCAGAAACTGTTCTTGTTGATGTGCTGGACACGGCTCTATTTGGATTTCTAATTGCCGGCTGAGAAGATTTGTTGTCGATAAGTTGCTGATACTTGGAAAGGCGCGAGGAGCCATTGGCTTCAACGCTAAAGTTTTGATGATCTTCTGGTTGCTCCTTGTCGTACTGCTCAACAATAGTCAAATTGTTGTTAAAGTTAGATTGAGAAGAATTGGCTGCATCATTATTAGATCTAACACTTTTGCTTCTGTAAAGCTTGTTAGAAGAAGAGGTATTACGACTCAAACTTGGGCCAAGAGACGAAGACGCATTGAGATTAGCTTCAAGGACAGCCTCGACGGCTTTCAGCAAAGAAGATGATGACTCCATAGGATTCTTGTGAGGAGAGCCTGCACGTTGCATAACTACGCGGCGCCTTGAGCCATTGGCATGGCTGACATACTTGCTAACGGCACCATGGTGGCCATTTGGATTAGAAACAGAATTGGAAGAGGATGCTGAAGAAATTGAAGAGTTTCGCCGTCTGTGATGCTTTTTGACTGAGCTCTTGCGTCTGGAAAGTATGGTTGTTGAAATAACATTGTCCTTTTGTTTGCCCTTAGTTGATGGTTTGGAAGAAAGAGAAGGTTTGAGAGATACTGGAGATTTGGGTCTTTTGGAAATGGATTTGGATCTAGTGTTGGTGCGTTTAATGGAAGTAAATGTAGATTTATTGGATGGTTGAGGATGTAGGGGAGAAGACAATGATTTTTGAAGTTCATCACTGTCGGTAGGTTGGGAAAGGCCAGACACAATGGCATCAGATTTACCAGATGTTGGGTTCTTGACGCTGACTACTGGATGCAATGACTCAGATTGTTTTTCAAGTGCTGAGGGTGCAAATGGACTGACAGTTACCGGTGCAACGATAGGAGTGCGGTTGCTGTTATTGGAGTTTCCAAACAAGCCAAAAGACATACGAGCAAGCAAATTCTTTGACTTTGGTTTAGGTCTAGCAGAGACTTTGTTTCGCGATAAAGTGCGTTTGTGCTGAGGAGGAGGAGAAGAGCGTTTTGATCCAGTTGGTTTGAGAATGGTAACTGGTTTAAGTGGTAAAGGCTTTTCAGTAGAGGGAATCTCGTCTCGCCATTGCTGAGAATCATCAGAGATAGTCGTTGGTTTGACATTTTTTTCTGCAAAAGAAACACCAGATTTAATAGAGCGCATTGACGAGGACCGCTGTGTGTTACCTTCAACAGAAGCAGCTGGTAACTCTACGTTTGGTGGAAGAGACTTGGACTTTGTGTTGCTTTGGACTGGTTTGAGCTCAGTGTTGCCATTGTGAAAACTGCTATTAGTATTTGTGCGTACTTCGCGGATCTCAATATCGTCATCATCCTCGCTATTGCTAGCATTGTGTTTTGAAGTGGGGTTAAGCTCAGGATCATTAGCAAACAAAACGTCGTCAATGGAATCAGAATTTTCCTCGAGATTGGCTTTGCGGAGATGAGATATACTGCGTTTGGCAGCAAGAATGCGCTCAGAAACTTCATTTCTCTCCTCTTTTTCTTCTTCTTCTTCTTCTTCTTCTTCCTCTTTAATGGTGTCATTGTTTCTATAAGGCTTGTTTTCGTCTTCTTCAGGGATTGGATCTTGGAAACCAGATTGAGAATAGTGCTTCAGGTGTGGGAACTGAGTAATATCAATAATGCTGCTAGCGTCGTCATTTTCTCCGCCATGATTGTGGATGCTTGAGTGGATAGAAACCATATCTGCAAGGAAGGTTTCAGAGTGAGTAGAGACAGGGCTGAAAATAAAACTGGTTGGTGGAGCTAATTGATCCATTGTTAAAATGACAGGTGGACCTTGGATCTGTTTAGGAACAGATGCTTCAGAATTGGCCACTGAAACATGGCTCAACTGGGTGTTGGTCCTCCGAGGACTGGAATCCTTGTTGTTGTTGTTGCTCCTGCTTGGAGGAAGTTCCTTTTTGGCATATGTGGGTGTTACTGGAGGAGAATTTTCTGAAGTAGCTGCTGTGACATTAGTGTTGGTAGAAGATTGCTTAGAATGTCTAGGTTGAGAAACGTTGTCATCTTCAGGAACAGACCAGTACCCGCTGTTTCTATTAGCATCTGAAGACTCGTTCGTCTTTGTTGGAGAAACTTCGTCGAGGTATATTTGACGAGTGCGTACTGGTGTTTGAGGAAGTTGGTCTTCATTGTAGTACAAGGGCTGATCTGGCTGCTCCAGGTCGACTTGATAGTTGATACCAGATTGAGTATGAGAACGGCCATGTCGGTAGCGCCTAGGAGTTGTAGCTTCATTAGAAATTGGTTCTGGGATTGTGGCGTAGTCATTTGGAGTATACTCTGGTTGATAAATGATGGGCTCTTGGATTGGAGCTTTGGGCTTTTTAGATTTCTTTGATTTCTTCTTCTTCTTTTGAGATTGTGAAATAAGAGCAGTTTTTTGTTTATACTCCTCAAGAAATGGATTTTTGTCTTTAATAGAGTAGTGTCTCTGCAAGTTAGTAGGGAGAGTATTTGTTGTTTGCTGGAAAAGAACCTTGTCTCTAGAAACCTTTTCTTTATCACGCTGCACTAAGTAGATTTCGGTCAAAGGAGGTGGTGTCTCTGGTACGTAGTGATTTGAAGTGTATGTAGTGAAAATATCTCTGTGAATGTGTTTCCGTAGATACAGGAGTTTGTCGATAACTTCTGGTGGGTATGTAGAGCGATCATGGGAAAGATCATTAGTTTTTAGTATTCTGTTTTGGCGTAGTTTGCAATCTAATGTTGATATTGGTTGAGGATTAGGATCTTGTGGTATGATTTTGATGTTGGATAGTTTGATAATTTGATTGACTTCGCTATCTAGACGCGTTAGAAGTTGTAGAGTTTGGGTGACATCTGCAATTTGTGGTTTTGCTGGCGCGATGGTCAAATGGCCCTGTTTTTTATCCACCGATACATGAGAAGATGAATTTCCCATTGCAATTGTTGTTTAAAAATTACTATAAAATGGTGTTGGGAAGTGTGAGGGAGTAAAATTAATTGATTAATACCGAAGGTAGGGATGTTCAAGGGTTTTAAAAAAAACAGAATTTTTAAAGGATTCAAAGATATATAAATAAGACTTTTCTTTTAGTTGAAGGAAAGACGGGGAGAAGGCTGGTTTCTTTGTATGAAAAAAATTATCAGCATCTCTGTTTGCAAATATTTATTATTATTTTAAAATATTCCAAGCACTTTGATATGCCAGCCATTTTTATTTTTATTTATAGCTTTTTTATATATCTGTAGCTTAAACTTGCCCAACCGTTTTATTTTATCTTTCTCGATGAACTTTAACTAGGGAAAATTTTGATTTGAAAGTAATGGTAGTTTTCATTGATTTTTTTCAAATAATAGAATTCACATATTATTATTGAAACTAGAGAGACTACTGTTAAGATGATTAATAGTAGCTGCTGTATTTTAATAAAAAAAATACATGCTGACCACCCATCACGTTGATTAAATGAACCAGAGACTCATTGATAGTAATGGTTCAATTTAATTTAGCAATAAGATTATTACACTTGATAAAAATTTCAATTGATTTGAAAAATTCTAATATGATAATATTAAACAATAAATAAAAAAGGTTGAACTTGATCAACCAGAATAATACCCAAAACAGACTGTTTAATATGATAGAGAAAAATAACGGCCAAGAAAAATAGTGATTATAAAGGGACGCGTATCATTGAAGAAAATGACTCTCTGCCATATTCGTAACCATGTATCAAATACCTTTTTTTTTTTAATCAATGATCATCTGCAAAGAAAAAAAAAAAAAAACAGATTTTCAAGCGTAGAGAAGAAAATAAACAAAGAAAATCAACCTGCCAGCCACACCCTCTCCTAATTAGGTAATGATATCAACAAGAAATCACCAGCATTTCTTTAAAAAAAAAATATCATAATGAGAGAAGCAAAGCAAAAAAATTATTTCAAAGTATACTACACTCTATTATTTACTTGTTGAGCAGATAGCTGGTAATCAAAACAACCTTGTATTTGTTCTCCTTCACCAATTGAGTTTTTTCTTGGTCTGTCAAATTCAATTTTCTGTGCCCTGAAGAGTAGATATATATAACAAGCCAAACATGATATTGAAAAGTGCCCTTTGTCAGTGTTTATATGTTAGCTGCTCTTTAACTTTAAAAAGGCCAGCTGAGCAATTATAGTAAGGCAAAATAGAAGAAACAGAATATTACATCTAAACAAAAGTTTTATTTGATTTGTTTCAGCTTGAACAAGAGAACCTCTTTTGTTTGTTTTGATTTTTTTTTTTTTTTGTTGATTTCATTTCTGTTTGTAGATGTTTGTGTATACAACAATATGACGTTTGTTGTTTACCATCTGATCTAAACAATGAAGATCCACAAAATAATTACAACAACACATGTGGTTGATGTTGTGACGTCTAAGATCCATTATCTTATGTTTAAAAAAAGAACAAATAGACAGGTTCTTTAATGTCAATGGTGCATGTTTGGAAATAAAAGAAACAGAAGCAGATATAACCTTCACCTTGGTGTAAAAATGAACCTTGCATAATATGTCATAGCGACTAGTTTAATTTTTAGATACTTTACGCTTTTTAAACAACCCCTTTTTTGGAGTTTGAGCCGCTGTTTCTTGAGAGCTGTTTTTACTGACATTGTCGTTTGTTCGTTTTGTGTCCTTGGGTTTGACTCCATCAAGTAAACTCTGTAGGTCTTCTGCAGGAGTTACTACAACCTTCTCTGAGGCTTTCCACTTGGAAGCTTCAGTCTGGATCACTTTTATCTTTTTTTCAAACAGTAAGGTAGAAGTAGAAACATGGTGATGTTGGTCTGTCGGCTGTTTTGTTGTTTTAGGCTTGGCCGCTATCGGTTTGTCTTCTGATTCTTTTGATTTCCCTGAAGCTTCATTTGTGTTTGTGTCATTGACAGCTATACTACCAGACTTTTTGAGCTCGTTTTCGATATGTTGAAGAACAGCAGCGGCTTCCTCTTTTTCTGCTGCTTCTCTCTTGTTTTGCGAGTGCAAGGACGACAGAAATTGAGACGTCTTTAGCCTGTGGCGTGAACTGGCTTCATGATTTTTTTTATCGATTTTAGTATCAGATACAAACTAATGAGATTCTAATGTTAGAAATTGCCTTTAAAATTAAATTTTACCAATTAAACTTACAATTTGACAAGTTTTACACCAGTATTTTGCCATTTTACAATGCTGTTGAACTTTTAAATTAAAGAAATGGCTCAATGTTTGTCAAAGGGAAATTTCGTAATATAATCTGGTTGTCTGAGTTTTAAAGGTAGGGTAAGAAGATTTTAATTCTGCAAGCGACCTCGGTAATTTTCACCTTTTTCTCATACCACCTAAATTGCGATTTCAAAGTTTATACTATTCACATTCTAGTAAGCCAATACAAATTAATCAAACTATTAGAAACAATATGGAAAAGCCGATATCTACTCCTACAGCCGTTCCAGAGGCCAGTGACCAGCCTGTTATAGTAGATACGTCACGAAGGCGAACTAAAAAGCTTCCTGTGTTACAATTCCCTATAGCTGGAGCCCCAGATATCAGTAAGTACATTTGCGGGGAGAGATGAAATGAAATCTACAACTATACCTTTTTTTTTCACATTATATTAACATTGTAAACTTTTCATGCTATAGTTCGTGCAAATCAAAAGGACTCTTATGCTGAATCTTTACTGAATGAGCATGTTCAAGAGGTGTTACAGTATTGGAAAGGCTCAAGGTTTATTCATACCAATCTCAAGACGATTTCACAAATATCAACTTTAATTTATCTCTCTTTGACTACCCTTATTGGAACCAAGACGCTTGGAGAAGAGTACTGTGATATTTTTTACGTATTGCCAAAGAAACAGCCAGTAGTACAGCCTGAAACAGCAACAGAATCTAAATCCAATGTAGCTCCATCGTCAGGATCAATCATCAAGCTTCTACAAATACCACCGTTAGAATCTCGCGCTCTGTACATTCTACTAGAATGCGTTACACCATTATTTTTCTTCAATATTGCATCTCCCAGACTCAAGAAATGGGTCCAAGGACAACAACAAAATCAAAATGAAATTGCAAAGCTGTTGAAAGAGAAAAGGGAAGAAGAAAAGGAGAATTCTACAAATGAGAAAAAAAAGAGAAAAAGTAAGAGCTTAAAAGCAAAAAAACTGAGCTCTGCAACTTTGATTAAGTACCGATTTGTTCAGTTATTGTCAAAAATTGTGCTGGACAAAGACTCATCGGTAAACAGCGAAGATGGAGAACAGGAAGAAGATTCTGTTAATTTAAACGGAGCATACTGGTGGCACAGATTGATGGCATTTCATCTTGCATTGTTCTATTTCCAAGGAAAGTATTACTCACTAGCCAAACGCATTGTAGGTCTTCGATATATGTTTGGTCATAAGGTAGATGAAAACTCGCCAAGTAACGGTGGCAGTGGATACGAAGTGTTAGGTGTACTGTTGTTTGTACAATTACTAGGTCAAACGCTCTCAGATTTGGATATCAAAAAGTCATGGTTATGGAGAAAGGTTTTTAGCAGAAAGGCAGTATCCAAGAAGGTTGATGATAATAAAATCAATGAAGAAAAAAAGGATGATGATGATGATGACAAAGAAGATGATGATGAAGAAGGAAAAGAAGAAGACAAACATATTGTATTAAAAAGTTCAATGACACCTACAGAGATTTTGTCAACAATCACTGTTGAACCAAAAAAGACAGAAGAAGAAGTGATCAGTTTGGAGGATCCAAATGTATTGCCCTATATTTCACCCCAATCACGCAAATGTGTTCTGTGTCTGTCGTTCATTACCAATCCAACAGCAACAACATGTGGGCATGTGTTTTGTTGGAACTGCATCTGTGAATGGTGTAGAGAAAAGCCCGAGTGTCCATTGTGCAGAACCAGTAATCTTGAACAGAATCTGTTATTACTCAAGTAAGAAGAATATTCTATACGTAATGCGTTATCTTTGCTGTATTTAGAATGTGTAACAAATGTTTGTGTCAACAAGTGTCACAAGATATGATATCACAAATTGGACGCCAAATCCTGCACTTAGAGGAATAAAAAAAAATTTCAACTATAAAAAAAATCAAAACATAAAAAACAACGGCCTTGCCTGCTCTTAGGAGAAGGAAATGAAGAAGAAACAAAAAAACAAAAAAAAATTCCCTCTTTTATTCTATCCTTTCTTTTATAGGTACCTTCTTATCTTATAATAACACATAGTCTGCTAATAGTACTAATGATTTTGGTGGTGTCCTATTGGTTTTTTTGTATTGCAATAAGCCGTTTCGTCAACACCTGCACTTAACGATCACAGAATACTTATTCTGATGGTCAAATATTTACAAAAAAAATTTGATCTCACTTTTTTCTGTCTATAAATTAAAGACGATTTCCTGTTTTTTTTTTTTTTGTTTTTGTTTTTTTTTGTTTAATCAAATAATTTCTATTATATTTTTTTTTTTTTATTCTAAATAAAGTATTATAATTATTATTACTATATTAGCGTGCTCTTATTAATAAAAAAAAGTAGTAAATTTATCAAATACCCTAAACGCAACTACAATCTATATTTTTGTATCTATTTTTTCCAATAAATCTTTATATCAATTTTGGAACTCAATTATTTTTTTCTTATCTCCAACATACACTTACAATTAACAAAAAATAAAAAAATATTAAAATGTCATTTGATGAAAGATTCCCAGACCGAAAATTACAAGTCATATCAGCTCCATTCTCTGGTGGCCAACCCAAGGGCGGTGTAGACGACGGTCCACAGCACCTACTGGATGCTGGTCTCCTTGATATCCTCAAAAGCCTTGGTTGGAACGCTGAGTTCGAGGGCCACCTAAACTTCCCCCGTCCAGCCAGCGACCCTCCAATCGGCCGTGTCAAGAACGCCCGATACGTGAGCGCCACTACCAAGACCATCTACGAGAAGGTTGCAGAGGCATGCGAGCAGGGCAAGTTCCCTCTGACAATTGGCGGTGACCACTCGATTGCCATTGGCACTGTTGCCGGTGTGCAGAAAAAGTACCCTGACGCGTGCGTCATCTGGATCGACGCACACGCAGACATTAACACTCCTCAGGACTCGGAATCCGGTAACCTGCATGGGTGCCCACTGTCGTTTGTGCTTGGTCTCGATGAGCCTCTCAAGTCTGACGAAAAGGACGAGGCCGATTTGTTTGGCTGGGTGCCTCACTGCCTCGACACCTCTAGGCTCGCGTACATTGCCTTGAGAGATTTGGACGCCTATGAAAAGAAGCTGATCAAAGACAAACACATTGCCGCATACACAATGAGACACGTGGACCAGTACGGGATCGGAAAGGTTGTGGAAATGGCCATCCGTGCTGTCAATCCTCACAACAAGAGACCGATCCACTTGTCGTTTGATATCGATGCGTTAGACCCATTCTTTGCTCCCGCTACAGGCACTGCTGTCCGTGGAGGGCTTACCTGGAGAGAAGGATGCTACATCTGTGAGGCTGTTGCCGAGACTGGTAACCTTGTTGCCATGGATCTTGTCGAAGTCAATCCTCACTTGGGTGACAAGGAAGATGCTAGTGATTTGACTACATCTACTGGTATCAGTTTAGTTAAATCGGCTTTGGGTGATGTATTACTTTAGATAATGAATTTTAGTATATAGAAAAAAAAAATTATTTATTTGCTTTTGGAAGAATTAAGGTAACTCTTATATAAAATAAAAATAAAAGTTTCATACATAGAATTGTATAGTAGTAGTATGAATATGAAAAATAACTTATGTAAATTATGAATGACGACATTTAAAAAATAAAGCCCAATTGATTTCGGACTAATTTTTGATCCGACAAACTCTGATTTATTTGTGTTTTTTATAGGAGAGGAGAAAAAAACCGTTTTCACATGAATTGAAAACAAAGGATAAAAAGAAAGAGTTTATTCTAATAATAATAATATGGGGTAATAAAAAAGATCAAGAGTATTATTTATACTCGGTAATAAGATCTTTTAAAAGACCTAATAATTACAAATTTCACATGCCAAAACTGCTTTGTTTTTTGTTACAACACTATTAATGCCGATTTTGTAATTACATTAAAATTTGGATGGAGTTAGTAAGAATAGTTAGAGAAGAAAGCTTGATAATAACACTATTATAAACAATTAGTACTAACTAGGTGGTCTGTCTACCTTTTTACCTTACATACATACAAATGCACACACACATTCACACCCTTTTTATTCTTCTCCCCTCCCTCCTCCTTGCCTCTATAAAAAAGACTCAATTTCTCCAGGTTTTTCTTAAAAAAATTTATCTTCCTTTTTTCTTTTTTTTTTTAATTGTTATTGTCAATTTTTTTATTTATTGATTTTTTTTTTTCCTTCAATAATATCTTAATAAATTACATATATATAAATTAAAATGCCTCTCGCCGACTGTAAGTTATTTTTTATATATTATTATCAATTCAATAACCAATTAACTAACAAAAATTAAAAACCAGCAAACTTCCCATCTTCTTCCATCTTTGATGACATCAACTCTGCCATCTCTTCTGATGAATCTCTCAAGAAAAAGCTCATAAAGCAAACCGGCGCGGTTGTAGTCTTTACATTAAAGTCCAGCGATGGCAAGACCGAGTCCTGGACTATCGACCTCAAGAACGATGGTTCTGTTGAAAAGGGTGCCAAGTCACCAGCAGACATTACCCTCACTCTTTCAGATGAAAACTTTGCCAATCTTGTCAGCGGGAAGGCCAATGCTCAACGTCTCTTTATGAGTGGAAAGTTGAAGGTTAAGGGAAATGTCATGAAGGCTGCTAGTATTGAAAATGTCTTGAAGGCTGCTAAACCAAAGGCTAAGCTTTAAAATATTTTTTTATTGTATATGAGTCAGAGTTTTTTTATTGTTTATTGTTTATTGTTTATGAATTTATATAAACTTTAATGAATTCTATATTATTATAAATAAGTTTATTAAATTTGTCAAAAATGGTATGTTCAACACCCATTGTTATAAATAAATAAAAAATTAAAATGATACAAAGAAGCAAAAAATAAAAAATAAAAATGCAAATTGAATTCTAGTTAAACATACTTTCGGTTCAACGTTGATAAAATATATGTAAATTGACTATGCAATTCGCCATAAAAATTATCATTTTTAGTAATTGAAGTCAAACTTCTAGGGATATGCGATTGAGGTCTACCAAAATACGTAACGCCACTTGCCATACCATGTTCTAGTCTGAACCCCATGTTTTGTTGCTCTGTTGCTAGTTTGGAGAATAAAGACTCTATTATAGATGCACCCGACACATTACTATTGTTATTAGTTGTATCTCCATCATTTTGCTGGGTTTGCTTCATTTTCTCCAATTCATGAGCCTGAAGCGCTTGTCTTTGAATATAGCCCTTCAAATAGATCAAGTGCCGAGTGATTATCCTCCAATTTTGCATCAACAGGCGCTCTGTATCACAATGACAGATAAAGGCATATTTTCTATAATAGCCGCGCGCTCGCTCATCAAACACTTTGAAGGCAAGTCCTATTGCATGGCTCTGGAATCCTGGATCACTAACCATGATAGGTGTAGAATCATTAAAAGACGTTTCTGAAGAAAGTATTTTTAAACATTCTCTGCGCAGCGTTGAGTATGTGTCAGCATCCTGAGGATATTGTGTCGATAAATAAACAGTCGGCCCTTGTCCAGGCTCATTTTTTATAGTCCGCATGGACGTTACTATGGCGCTTTTGTCATTGCTGTTTTCGTTGGTTTGCTTTGCTGGTCTCGCGGCCTTACTTGTCATAGTAGAAGAAACATTTTGTGTATTTTTGCTGCTGATTTTTACTGTTGGAAAAGTTAGCCTGCATGATGTGCACAATGAATCTGTTTCATATGATGATGACTCTTTTGCTAATAAATTTGGAGGATTTAATTGTGTTGGTATATTAGAAGAATATGAGTGGGTCGCTGGTGATGAAGATTGCGGTTGCTGTTTTTGTTGTCTTTGTTGTTGCTTTTGAGAATTAAAATTTAAGTGGGATTTTGACTCGGTCGGGTGCGGGTTGTTATCGCCTCGACCGTTATAGACATTCAACCGAAAATTGCTGCTTGAGCTTGATGTTCTCATTGTTTCAAGTGGTTTCATGTATTGATAATCTGATTGCATCTTGTTATGAGTACCTGCAGACAGCCTTTTTAAATCATCCTTACCGTCTCTACTACCGTATTTCTCTAAACCTGTCTGTTTCTGAGAAGCTTTACTCGAAAACCGGTTATTATTTGGCGGATCTCTTTTCAAAGATTTGTTCATGTTTGATAGTGACTGTGTTGAGCGCAAACTCTGAGAATAAAACGGTGACTCTGACTGCTCCTGTTCTTGCGGTTTCCCGCTTGGAATGTGCTCAATGGCAGCATCTGCTGGAAACGACTGTGTGACCATTATGGACATTGGTCCGTGAATTTCACAAAAGTGTGCCAAACACAGCATGAAACTCATAATGGATAAGAAAAGCAAAAGGATAGAAAGGTGAAAAGAAAGAAAAAAAGAAAGTTGTGAGAAAAAAAAAAGAAGAGTACAAAGGGTAATGAAAAAAATATTATAAGGGAGAAAAAGGGAAAAAAGAAGCCACTAAGTCATGATGAATCCCCATAAATGTGGACGGGATAAAAGGGTAGGAGGGTTTGTGTGATGTTACTACTGTTTGAGAGTAAAATGAACAATCAATGTAACATTAAGAGATTTTGAAACTCAACCTTTGATCAAAACTTCTGTGTTTGTCTCCTTTTTTATAAAAAAAAACAAACAGTGTTTTGAAAAAATGTAGTTCAGCTATAATGAGAAAAAGAATATCAGATAGTAGTAGAAGAAACAAATGCATTAACAATACACACAGCATTTGTCACAACTGGAGATTCAATCATTTGAGTTTTTTTTATTTCTCAGTTAAAATCGAAAACAAGGAAGAACTGAACAATGTTACATACTTATCGATTGGTGACATATATTGTCATACATTTACACAACAGGGTAATTTTGTGATGAATCAGTGCTGACTCAGCGATATCTATTCCAATATCATTGGCGTTCTTTTTAGTTAGTTCTTTCTTGATCGTTTTCAAGCGTTTAAACAAAAAACAAAAAAATAAACATTCCCAATCATCTATCTTGCAAATCAAGCAAGATCTACCAGTATTCGTTCAATTCTAATATGATATACTAACGATGGCTTCTTACCTTTCTCCAGAAACCTCAGACACTGAAGATGACGAAGCAATTGCTCCAAACTTTTTCAACTTTCAACCCCCAAAGTACACTCAACCTCTCATCCCCCCTAATCTACGCAAGGTTAGGCATATAATTGGAGTCGCTGCTCGAAACCTACGCATAACCCATAAGAGCCGGCGACCATCTTCTATTTCAACCCCTTTTTCAAAAACAAATACTTCTCATACTGAAGATTCTGCTGTTGATGATGGTAGCTTATCTCTACAAGAAAATTCTACAAGAGAAGCATCAGTTGATGATTTATCTTTTTCCTCTACAATACCTTTCCCTGAAAAACAACCGAATCCACCTGAAAAAAACAACAACACCACTTTACCAAAAATATCCGAAACAACAAATTCTTCGTCTGCTGTCGACGATACAATCCAGTCTGCAGAAAATGTAATAAAAACAGCACCTAGGCGGTTTTCACACCGAAGGAGGAGTATCCGCGATCTTTCTTCCGAATTCGATTCAGGTCTTGTTATCCAACGAACTCTCAATGACATCTTTGCAAAAAGACTGTTTTCAACATTTTTCACCATTCATACCAAACTACAAGAGGAACCAATCTATGTTTCGGAGACTCTGGAAAACGTCACAAACCCCCAATTCCATGAATTCGACCTTACTCTGTCCAAATCTCTTTTATCTTATACTTCTACATTCAACCCTTTGGACGAAGACAACCTAAGGGAAACTCAATGCATTGTATCTCTATGGGGCAAGACAAAGCTCATGAACTCTTATGAATTGATTGTATCTGAATATGTTTCTCTATCTTCACTAGTATTTATCGGCTACTCCCAGTTTAACCCGCAAATCAATTTCCCCCCAAATTCTCTCTTGATCTGTTTGACTGATGGAATCTATATTCTTCCCAAGCTATATGAAACTTTAGGCATAAAACTGAAACCACCATATGTAGAGGGACAAAACCCAAGACACCTTATTGAGCTCAGTGACTCGTCCACAGAAGTGCCAAAATACCTATCCTTAACTTTGCATGACTCTTTATGGGACAACGGTAAGGACGACTCTACAAAGGAAGAAGACCAGCCCATAAAAAAGACAACAGAGTTTCAGTATACCCTGTCGTATGACGCAATTATGAAACTAAACAACCTTGAGGCCTGTATAATTGATGCATCTCACATCAAAACAGAAACTGCTTCCAAGATATCTGAAATTCTAACTCCAAACTACCACATTCTGAAAAATTCGGGCAGAAAAGACTCCCAAGAATCAATAAATCAAGTGTTTCTACTGCGACTACGCAAAAATGAGCTTAAAAACAAGCTTGAAATTACGAAAAA
Organism: Magnusiomyces clavatus CNRMA 12.647; assembly: GCA_000817185.1. Classification (NCBI taxonomy): domain Eukaryota; kingdom Fungi; phylum Ascomycota; class Dipodascomycetes; order Dipodascales; family Dipodascaceae; genus Magnusiomyces; species Magnusiomyces clavatus. Next base: position 116,626 of record CBXB010000009.1, read on the forward strand.
GTACTACAAGCAGCAGGTTTCAAAGATTCAGTTGTTGAAAAAACAAATAGCCAGCATCAAAGCGGAGATGCTAGCAATCCAAGATCTCATGGCGCATGGCGACGCTAGACAACGCGCAGTCACTAGAAGCTCTCGAGAAATTGAAAAGGTGATTCAAAATGACAAGTCTTTAATTCAGCATTATATTGCGCCGCAAATACTCTGGGAGAGGTCACGGATTGCCACGGACCTCAGTTTCATATTCCCTGTTGTTCCAATTGAAGAGTTTTTCCTTAAATTCACAATCTGCGGCGTTCCAATGGTGGACAGCTACCCCACGACGCCATCTGTCAAGCGTGTCAAAGACCACCAACGGACCTCGTCTGCCTCAAGCAATACAACGTTAGTGAAAGCGTCTTTGGAACATTCTGATGAAGACGAGTTTCCTTACTATGAGGGCAACAATGTGCTGATATCGGACTTCAACAACTCTCAGTTTTGCAACTGGATCAAGGACCGGTTCAATGTCGACGACGCTACTGGTGCCGCGTACGGCTTTGCTGCACAGGTCGTCTCGCTGCTTTCTTACTACCTAGACGTGCCATTGAGATACCCAGTGCAACCCTTTGGCAGCCAGTCTTTTATCATTGACCCAGTATCCAACATTAAAGGGTCGCGGACTTTCCCACTCTGGACAAAAAACTCGCTCTACTTTCGGTTCCAGTATGCGCAGTTTTTGTTCAATAAAGACATAGAACAGCTGCTCAACAGTCAAGGTGTTAACCGTCTCGTTGATATCAGACCGACTTTGGCAAACTTGAAAAATCTTTTGTTGGTAATTTCTTCTATTCCACAAAATCCTCCCCAACCGCCTACTCTTGTTCCAAGTTGATATTGTTGTTTTTTCTAAATTATTAATATTGTTAATACTTTAATTGTGTGTGTGTGTGTGTTTTTTTTTTTCGTTCATTTGTACTATATAGATTAATGTTGTTTTTGTCTTTTTTTTAATTTCGTTAATTTTTGTCCGCATTAATAAGTTATAAAAAAAAACGATGAGGATATAAATAAACTTGTTAATTGATCTCAATAAGATGTAAAATGTATAAAAATAATGGGCATTCCATTTTTATTTTTTATTTTATTTTATTCTTTCTATATTAATCTAAAAAATTCAAGGAAAAAAAAAAAGTTTTTACACTAATCAATTAAGAAAATAATAATGGAAAAAGACTCATCAAAAGTCAATAATATTGTTGACATTAAGACAAAAACGATTACATCTAACAAACCCCAAAACCATCAAGAGTCAGAAAATGGTACTACTACTAAACCAGATATCACTGTAGAAAACCATAATAAAAAAACTACATCACCTACAGATCAAACATTATTAGCAACCACCGAACCAAAATGCATTTCATCATCAATTACCAACAATCATTACATTCTACAACATCCAGTACCTTCTACACCAACAGAACAGGGGAAACTAGACAATAGTATACTACTACCAGCAAATCTTAGCAACTCTTTTGCATACCAATCATATGAATTTTACAACCCAAAAAGTGTACCAAATGACATGTACAACATTAATGATGATGATGACGACGGAAATAATGAGAAAAGAGAAGCACTTCCAAACAATTTTCTTTACCGTATGTTTCAACCGATCAAAGACCCCATCTATCCTCCACACTGGTCTCACAGGCTCTCTGTTTCTGCCTACATTGTTTTCCAAATCGTTTTGTGTTTGACTATTGCTTGTTGCTCCGTCATCCTTTTGTACGGCGGCAAGGGATCCAAGAAGGATTTGAAAAAGCCTGAAATTGTGAGACTTGATAATGGACTTACAATTGTCAAAGAGCCTCACACAGAGCCAGTCTATTTCTGGGAATCACTATCACTGTTTGAGATTCATTTCCCTGAATACAACAATTACGACAATGATGTTGTTGATGAAACTGATACCGATGAGGACGAGCAGGGGAAACGCAAGATTAGTCGAGCAATGGCAATGTTTCGCGACGTGGCAAGTGAGTTTGGCAAAAATAGCGATTGGCCGAGAGAAGGGTCTAATGTGCTGGTGTTTTACGTTAATGAGGCTTGTGCAGGGCAAGCCGCTGAAGAAATTGAAGTTGTGGTAGTGAAAGATGAAGAAAAGGGTACAGAAACAAATAGTGCAACAACAACTGAAAGAGATGAGAATGCAAAGGGTAATGATGAAGAATATGTTGTAAAGCTTGGGGAACGCAAATTAAAGGCTGTCAACAGATTACCTCATTACTACAATGTCAATGATTTCATGGGGAATTCAAATTACACAATGAAAAGGCGGAGTAGTAGTTTAGAAGGAAATCAAAGGTCTGGGTATTATAAGCGTACTTTTAAGACTGATTTACAGTCGTTGGTATGTGTTCGAGGTATCAATAATCGGTTGATGGAAGCCTTGACAGAAATGCCAGAATACATTATGACTAAATGTTCTAGACCTATAAACAAGAAACGTTTGAAAAGGGATAACAATAATGATGATGACAATAACGACGACGACGACGACGACGAAGAAGAAGACAAAAGACAACTTGTAGAACCACATATTGCAACAATGTACAAATGGCTTGTACTAACTATCCACGAATACATTTTTGTTTCGTTAGTGACACTCGCCTTCAACACCTTTTTTGTCTACAAGAGCTATCGACTGTGCACAGGTGTTGGACGGTACTACAGCGCACGCAGATGCCTCACTTGGAAGCTAGTGATTTACGCGTACCTGTTCCTGCTGGTAATTATGAGCCTGGTAATGCTGGGCAAGGTGGGTGGAATCTACTTTGAGCACATTTGCCACGATGAATCGTTTTTAAACTGGTGGGGCAGCATTGTTGAACAGTTTGTGTTTAACGGGGCTGACCCTGAGACTTGTGAGTACTCCAACATGTGGGTGGTGGGGAGCACTCCGTTGACAAGGAAACTGTTTACAATTGTCACGATCCTTGTTGCTGGAGGACTATATTTTTTGAGCCCATTGTCCACATTTCTTATGGTTTGGTTTCAGCTAGGATTTTGAGGTATATATAATTACATTTTGTTAAGAATGAGAAAGAGAGAGAGGGGGGGAGAGAAAATGATATAGATAACAGGATGCAGATATTTTCTTAATACACGAAGCATTGGAATTTGAGATAAATAAAAAAATAAAAAATGTAACACAAATCAAATGGCATTTTTTTTTAGAAAATATTTTGCTAAGTAGATTTTATTATTTTGTATACCAGAAGTAAAACAATTGCTAAAAAAAAAATATGTTGAAAATTTACATTGTTGAAAAAACAAAAAAAAAAAAACCTCCCCCTTTTACATTTTCTATATAAAAATACAATTAATAACTAAAACCTTTATAGATATAACTAGAATAAATTAAGGAGATGAATGTGATTTTTATTTTATTTTTCAACAGAACCATTAAAAATAATGTAAATAAAGACGTTTACCAAATGTTAATTTGAAATTTCCATTATTAGCAAAGAAGATATTAGTTCTTGTTATACTAAATTCGTAAGAATGTTAGTGAATGTGGGGTGTGTGTGTGTATATATTTAAAAGATACTATGAGTTTTAACAGTTGGTTATTTGATCTAATATTATAAACATTAATAATAAAAAAATGGGTATATTATATTTATTAGCATGAGTCTCGTGCTCTAAATTCAAATTAATAACTTTAACCGAAAAAACAAATACTATTATCCTTGTTTAATTGTATATAATTTAACATAGAATGGATGATTTTCATTTTGAAAGGGGAGATGAAGGTAGTTAATAATTGTAGATGAAATCCATGTTTACATAAACATTGTTCAACGCTTACATAATATATTACAGTCCAATCATTACTGTTGAAATTTTTTGAATAATTCACCTATTACACTACTAAGAAAAAAATGATCTCTACCACCATCAAGTAAACCCAAATTTTCACTTTGATTTTTTTTTTTTTGTCTTGATCTGTCTTCTAGTTCTTTGTATTACTACATTGATCTCAACATTTATCAACATATATAAACACACATTTTTTTTTTAAAAAAAAAATGTTGAGATTTACATCTTCTCCAAGAACAAAGTCTTTAAAGACTTGTTGTACTAGATTGTTATCAACAACAACTCCAACTAGACAACAACAACAGCGTGTATCACCTCCTCCAGCTTACGATTCAATCTTGTCAACAGAGATCAAACCCTCAAATGTCGAAAAGTCACAAGCTTCATACAATTCCGCCATGAAGGAGCTCAAGCACCGACTCCGACCTCTAGAAGTCCCTGCCAAGTACCACCACTACGTGTTCCGCCCCAAGAACATCACACTGCTCAGAACGACCACCAAGTTCACGATCCAGGACAAGGCCGGCAACGTGATCCGTGAGCCCGAGATCATTCGGGGCAGGCCCTCTGGCAAGCTCCTCATGCAGCTGATCCGCTCGAGCACTACGCCTGAGCAGGTCGCCGAGGCCACGAGCATTCTCAAAAAGTACGTCGAGCACTACGAGGAAGAGCTGCAACCAAAGCACGTTGCTGCCCTGCTGAGGGTCTCTGCAAAGACGGGACAGCTGTACACTGCAATGGACTACGTGTGGGATACTCTGGCCAAGAGCCATCCGGAGCTTGTTGACCAGGTCGTGCTCAGGGAGATGGTACGCTTGTATGCCATCAGAACAGCAGCGTTTGAGGGCACCGTCAAGCTCAAGGGCATAAACGCTTTGGCCAGGTTATGGAAAAAGTGTCATTTACATGCAATCAAGCTCAACGAGCTTGTGGAGAAGGCAGTCAAGGGCAGCAACAAGAAGCTGGAGGCATTGAAGAATGTCAAGCCGTACTTGATAGCAGACGATTTACAAGCCAACCTGTTGGTCATCTACGGAGTTGCGCCTTCGTTCACCTCAATCGTGCAAGAGGAGAACCAGCAGGGCAAGACTCTTATGGACGAGCTGGAGCCTGCTCTTGTCGAGGCTGCAAAGTTTGTCAAGCCCCATTTACTAGCAGTCAACAGGCTTTTGCTAACTGCATCTGCAGCTGGAGAACAAGGCAGCAGTCAAAACACGGAATTGAGTAGCAAAAAGATCCCATTTGGGCTACGACACAGGTACATGGACGTTGCACTGGGCGTCCAAGGACTTGAGGAGTTTGTCAACAAGGTCTTTACTGCACACTTGACAGGAGCAGACAAAAAGGCATTTAGCCAAGAAGATATTCAACGCTGCAAAGAAAGCTTGGACAAGGCTAAAGCGCTTCAACAAGACGTAGCAGACTTGTACTTGAACAAATATGGAATGAAGTTTGAATCACTTCCAAAAGTTGTTTCAGAGATTGCTAAAGGAATCATGTCATCTAGCAGAATAAAGAAATCTGAACAAGAATCAAAAGAAGAAGAAGAAAAAGAAGAAAAATAATAATACATTTTTCTGTTTTTTTTAAAAAAATAAAATAAAAATCATTTTGTAAATATACATATAGAGAATCTATAATATGAAAATATAAAAAAAAAGAATATTTTTGGTATATACACTCACTTTCAAAGGTTTATTCTATCTTATCAACAATTTTTTTTTTTTCCTATTTACATAATAAACTTTCTTTGCCGTGTTTTGAATATATTTAAAAATTATTATTATTATTAAAGTTTCAATGACAAAAAAAAAAAATGATTACGCAAACTTCATTAATCATATTGATGAGATAATAATGTTAGTGGCCAATAACATTGCCGAGGACTCAAAATTATACACATTGTAAGAAAATTGTATTACGTCCTAAAAGAAAAAAAAAAAGGTTTTGTGCTAAAAATGAATAATCATGAAAAATTCCTTCAAAACATCAAAAATAAAAACAACGCAATTTTGGTGATATCAAAAAAAAAAAAAAAAAAAAAAAAAGTTTCATTACTACTATTATTATTTTTATTATTTTTGTATTACAAGAGAAGAAGAAAAAAAAAAAAAAAGACCAAAGAGAATCGTTTGTATATTATATAGAAAGAAAAAAATAAAACTCTATAAAAAAAATAAAAAAAAAAAAGACAAAGGGGGGAAGAAATTACAAATTGACAAGATGTTAAAGAAAAGGCACAATTTTTTTTGTTGTTGCGGTTTTAAAATATTATTATGATAATGGTTTTTTTATTATTTATATTCGAGTTTTCTGTTTTTGTTTAAATCATAGAAACAAGAAAGAGAAGAACGGCACCAAAAACAGATGTGGATTCAACACCAACTAATTGAGCAGCTCCAGCTGAAGAAGTAGAAGTGGCTTCATCAGTAGATTCAGCACCACTGGTTCTAGCTGGTTGAGTGGCAGTGTCAATGGCAACAGAGGTAGAGATGGAGGCACCCTTGCATTGGTAAGAGTCACCTCTAATTCCATTGTCGTCGTTAAGTTCGTTCCAAGAAGAGCAGTTAAAGTCTTCAGAGTTGGATTCGACAACAACACCACCTCTGACAGTGTCCAACTTGGGAAGATCCGCGTCTTCAAAAGAACCAATAAATTCAATAGCACCACCAACAGTTTCCAACTCGGGGAATCCAGAAAGCTTTTCCAACTTGGAGTTGTTGGCGACTTGGAAACCACCGCCGATTTGAGTCAATTTAGGGAAGGAGACATTGGTAAGGTCGTGGTTGGAAACAATGGCCAAAGAGCCTTCAATAGAGGACAACTTGGGGACAGAGATGGAGGAGACAGAAGTGTTGACAAAGGACAAGGTGGAGTTGACTTGGGAAACATTGGCAATGTTGATGGTCTTAGCATCTCTAAAGGTCATGTTGTGGGCAGTGGTCAAGAATGGGAGGTTGATTTCGACATTGTTGGCAGTAGAAGAAATGTCCAACTCGTTGACGCTCTTGAGCGAAAAGTCCATAGCGGTGAGGTACTTGTTGTTGTTAATGTTGAGAAGTTGCAAGTTCTCAAAGTCAAGGCCTTTCAAGGTCTTCAAGGAAGTGTCAGAAATGATGACAGAGCTGGCCTTTGAAACACCAGCAGCAAAGTCAATACCATCAATCTTGTTCATTGTGATAAAGTTAATGTTACCAACTGTGGTCAAGGCTGGGAAGCTTGCAGAGGTCAAGGATTCCAAGATTCTAAGGTCCAAGTTGTTTTCAATTTCAGTCAACTGAGGAGCAGCAATGGAAGAAAGTGTGGTGATGTTGTTAGCAGTAAAGGAACCTTCGATTTTTTCAACACCATTGAGGACAGCCGAGGCGATTGGAGAAGAAAGAATGATATCTCCCTTAAAAGTCTCGCATCCAGAGATCTTATCCAAATCAGCTTGAGAAGAAGCAGTAAGGTCTTTTTCACAAACGTCATTTGAAGATTGAGCAAAAGCTTTCATGACCATTGCCAAAGTAGAGATCATAAGAGTCGAGAAATGCATTGTGATTGTTGTTTATATGTGTATGATTGATTGATTGATGGATGGATGGATGGATTGGGAGATGGTAACGAACGTATAAGGGTTGTTTTTATATGAACGAGCGTCTTGTGATTATTATTATTATGATAATGAAGAAGAAGAAAAGAAAGAAAGAAAAAAAGGGGGGATAAAAAGAAGAAAAAGAAAAAGGAAGAAAGATTTTTTTTTTTTTTTTTTTT
>CBXB010000009.1:124315-136025 GCA_000817185.1 Magnusiomyces clavatus CNRMA 12.647
AATTTTTTTTTTTTTTTTTTTTTAAATCTTTATAAATTTTTTATTTTCTATTTTGTATCTTTTCTTTTTGGGTAGCAGCAGAAGCAGCAGCAACAGCAGTACAACATTATTAAAACAAATAAATTTATGGAATGAAGGAAATAAAAAAAAAAGAAAAACCTTAGCACATTTGCTATGTGACCCATACCCAGAGCAAAAAAGTAAATACTTTATTTTGATTGGCTTAGCATTTTAAAAACAACCCCCAAATATAAACAAACGGCTGGAACCTATTTTTGTTTTTTTGTTTTTTTTGTTCTTCTTTTGGCACCATGGTATAAACAAATTAAACAAAGCACTGCAAATCCTACATTACTGGTACCTTTTTTTTTATTTATTTATATACGGCACCTTTTTCTAGTGAGAATAAATTTAAGGCTGTGTTATGTGGATTGTGATTTTTTTACTTGTTTTCCCTGTTTGTGTTTGTTTTATACACTCTCCCTTCTTTTGAATTTAAACCTGCACCACTCTACATTCTTAGTATTTAAAAGGCATTCGACCATCTCTGGTATAATAAAAAATACATGTGTATAGTGCCTCTTTTATGAATCATCAGCTCATGATATAACAAAATAAAGGGAGAAAAAAAATAAAAAAATAAAAAGCCGTACAACCTCCTAGAAAAAGTACATTATAATCATCAAAAGGTTGTTTTTTTTAAAAGAAAAAAAAAATGAAAAATGCTATTAACTATAAACGAAAAAAAGAATAATGAGAAAATTCATGATAATCAAAAAGAAATAAAAAAAAAAAATAATAATAAAAGAAGAAAAAAAAAAAAAAAATTCATATAAGACCTGAATCTTTTAAAGAGTTTTGTAGAATGGTGGCTTTGATTGCCGCAAATACCAACTTAATATTAGAAGTATCTGTGGCTTGCGTAATATGAGGATAAATGCTGAGCTTGTTTCTATTCAGTTGAGTAAATCGCCATAAAATATATTTGGCTGCCTTTTTAATATTGTTCCCCCCAGTGTAATCAGGGAAATAATTCTCTAATGGAGACACTGGCAACTTTTCAGTAAAAACATCAATCTTGTTCAAAAACAACACTATCGACGTCCGTACAAACCATCGAGAGTTGATCACTGAATCAAACAAGACCAAACTCTCCGCCATTCGGTTCTGCGTGTTTTCTTCCAACAAAACTTGGTCGTACTCGCTCAGTGCTACACAAAAGATAATCACTGTAACATCGTCAAAACAGTGAATCCACTTCTTGCGCTCGGACCTCTGTCCTCCCAAGTCGTACATGTGGATGTTTAAGCGGCCCATCTGGAACCGTATCTCGTAAATACCAGTCGTCTTTATACGTGCTCTCAAAATATCTTGGACATTAGGAATGTAGTCTACATCCCCAATCCTTTCCACATTGTTGAAAAAGTACGGCGCAGAGTCCATAATGTAAAAACGTGACCTCTTCGTAGCATAAAGATTCTTCACTACTGGGTGGCTCCACAACTTGGCAATTATGGTAGTCAGCTCTGGGTCCAGTGTCGAATCAGGATCAGGAGAAATTATAGAATTCTTGATATATGCGAGCTCTTCTTTTGTTATATGGGGAATAACTATTTGTTCTGGCTCAACCAATGATGCGTTACTGTGGTTGGTGGTATCATCATTACTAGAACCATCCTCACTGTGGGACCCCCTGGTATCATTTGAGTGAGGCTCATCATCATCATCTAAATTGTCAATCATCTTGGTAGTGGTTACAGGTGCAGGACTAATTATGTCTGAAGCCGAAATTGTTTCCAAGTCAATGTGGAATTTCTCGAGTGCGTTGACTATTGCCTTTGCACAGTCCAATAGATTCTTGTATACTGTTGTCTTGTACATGAGCATCTCTTCCTGAGAATACCCATTCTGATGGATGATTTTCATCTGCTTGAGAATAGTCGACTTTCCTGATTCACCAGATCCCAAAAGGAGTATTTTGACTTCTGGACGATTACCCGTGTCTTCATTAATCATTCCGTTTCCGTTAGGTAATCCGTTGGGTACTTTTGGTCTACTACCATCATTGCTTGTATTGGGTTGTGCATTCCCATTAACTTTAGAGCCATTTGAGTTTAAATTGGCTACTTCTTTTTGTGAAAATGACTTGACGCTTCCGGATAGTGGCGAAGTGGCTGATGCATCGGATGAATTATTATTGTTGTTGTTATTGTTGTTACTATTGTTTTGATTGTTTTTTTGATTGTCGTTGTTGTTGTTAGCGGAGTTGAGCGAATAATTAGGTTTTATTTGAGCTGTTGGAGGAGGTTGAGAAACACCTGTTTCTTTTGTTTGTATATTTTGAACTCGACTACTTTGAGTTTGAGGAGGTGCTTTAGGAGGTGATGGGGCCTCTTTTGAAAAACAACTTCCCATTGCTTATTTTGTTGTTTCTTTGAATTTTATAAATAATGATTTGAATAGGCTGCTTGATCAAGAGAATTTTGTAAGAATGGATGATGATGCTTTAAATATATATTAAGGACGATGCAAAAAGGAGATCAAGATGCTTAAAAATGGATTAATAATAAATAATAATAAAAAAAAAGTTTCAAATTTCTTTATTTGGTTTAAAATCCTCTATTATTTGTTTTATTTTCTTTACTTTTTTTCCTTCTGGTTGATGGTAGTCAAACATAAAAGAAAAAATAACAAATAACAAAAACAAAAACAGAAAACAAAACGAAACAAAATGCTGTTGATTACTTTAAACTGTTTAAAGTGTTTCTATTGTTTTTACTAGATGATGTCACAAATTTTAACTGTTCTTGTTGTATTAAAAAAGCTGAGTGGAATGATGATGATAATGATTTTATAGTGATAATAAATGTGCAATGACTGAATAGAACTATGCGAACAAAAATAAAAACAAAAAAAAATAAAAAGAATGAATCAATCGTATTATAGGAGGGAATTTTTTTTTTTTTTTTAATATTAATCAAAAATAAAAAGGTGTGATGATCAAGACGGTGTGGTTGGGTGGTTTCCACTTATTTAGTTGGGGGTTTTGTCTGGCTCACAAAAGTGAAACTCCGCACCCAATCCTAAGCAGAAAAAAAGCACCAAATATTAAAAAAATTAATAATAATAATAAAACCTTTTTTTAGTAAGAACTTAAAAAAATGAGCTCAATCACGTGTGTAGATGTTACCCTGTCTTTTAACCCTTGCCCAAATCATTTTCAAGTCATATATTTAGTGCCACAATAAAATTTTCATTCTGATTCTTTTCTCTTCTTTTTTTTTTTTCTTCTTTTTGATCTTTGCTCCCGATCTGATCCAAAGATTTGCGTTTCAAAGTTTACTCAAGAAAGTCATTTTTTTAATGACCTTCATTTTATTACTTTGGGGAAAGTCTCCGGCAATTCCTAGTGGAAACACCCTAACGAAAAGAACCGTTGGGCGCTAAATGTGAAAGTTTTTCGATTTTTCCATTTCTATGACAACTTTCGTTAATGTGTTTCTTCTGGTCTGTCTTATTCTATTATTTTGTGTTTTGCTTTTTTTTTTCTTAGGACTTCAAGTTGTTTATTCTTTCTCGATTGATTCATTTGTTTTTCGTTGATCTTGGATGCTTTTTTTCTTTATCTATATTGATTTTTTTCTTGTCTTTGATTTAGATTGATCTTGGATTTAGGTTCCGTTTTGGATTCTTATATTGGACATTGCAGCTTTATTCCAATTGAATAGTTTGTATTGTTTTTTTTCAGTTACCTTGGTTTCTTTATTGGCAATTGCGATCTTAAAGTTACTTTGTTAACGCTTTTTTCCATTGCAGGCTTTTTCTATGGACAAGATTCTCGCAGTACTCTACAGTCTTGAACCATATACCTTTTTCAACTTTACCCATGATACTATTCTATTTCTATGCCAACTGTCATATATTATTGAAGGTTGTCTTGTTCACTTCATCTCTGTCTGACTCTTTTTTTTGTGCATAAGAATTTAAGGTTGTTGATATTTATTTTGATTCACAGATTGTTATAGTTGCGGTGATATGACCTTTGGTAAATGCATTCGATAATGTTCAGTTTCATTCGCGATTATGGAGTTGAGTATACGGCGTTGACTTCACTTTTCTTGAATCAATCTTGTTATGCTGGTGGAACCTTTTTTATTCCTATGACAAGTCTATATTTTCAGTGTGTTGGCAGTTTTTACTGTTGTCCTTGGCTTAGGATTAGGGTGACGTTTTGTTCAACAGTTGTACCGCAATATTTATATTGGTACCGGTACTTTTTTTTGTACTTGTTGCTTATTGGCATGACTTGGACTTGATTCCCTTTTCCTTGGGAGCATTTGCCATGGACTTTCAGTTTCTGTCATTCTGCTCGTGTGAATATGATTTGGCTTTAGGAAAGAATTTGGGAATCCAGCTGTTTAGACAGATTTGATTTCACTAGACTTGTGTTTTTAGTCGTTATTTGATTCCCGTGATTGTTGCTGATACTCACTCAATGCATACTCCTCATGTTTGTATCTCTCGCTATCTCGCAATTTATTTTATCATTATAGAAGGAGATCTTTTTTTCTAGCATTTCTAGAAATTGAGTCAGCAGGGTTGAGTATTTGGAACTTGACAATACCCCTTTAATAGGCTTTTGTGTAAGGAGAATGTTGTCTTTATGGAAAAGTTGAGAATAAACGATGGTTCAAGATACTGTTTTGCTGTAGTTTTGTCTGGTTTTAGATTAAGCATTTGTGTATGTGGTTAAGAGTCACGTCGCTTTGCCTTGAGTCCTTGGTGAATGATGGAATGCATTCTATTCAATGGGTCTAAAAAACTGTAATTGGAGGAAGATTTATGCTTGAAGAAACGGAATCCCTTGTATCGGTTTATTTTGTGACTTGAAATGAATCTTGAATAAAAGGAGGAGATAGCATCAAAGTGAGAACTTCAAATGAAACTTATGAGTTTGAGTATATTTGTTGTTGCAGGGAAAGGATTGTTTGCACAAGATGTGGATGAGCAGACCTTGGACACTGAAAGTTGATTATGGATTTGGAATGTCTTTATTTTTATCATTTAGCTTGATGAGACATGAACAGGTGCAGAGTGTAAAAAGCTATGTATCATTAGTTCTTTCCGAAACTTGTTTTTCGGGTCTCACTTTTTTCTTTATTTGGCGCTGAATGTTGTCTGGGCAACGTTCAACTGAAAGATATGCAAATTATCTCTGTTTTTTAACAGTGATAAACCCAATGGAGCTTATTCTTGTGGTCAGATAATTTACGGGTAGCCCTATATTTTTTATTTTTAAGGTCTGTTTATATTTGTAAACCAAATGATAATTTGCACTGTCAAAGGTGCCAGACCTATGGTTTGATTATATAGAATAATAGGAAATATATTTGAATTGAATTCAACATTTGTTATTTGATTTTTTATTATTGAATGTATGGTAGGTGATACTGTCATTGTATTCCAATAATTTACTAAAAAAATGATTTAGTAGTTCTGATTTTAAAAAATAAAGAATTAAAAGATATTAAAAATATTACTGGTAACAAGCAATATTTTGTTATTTGAAGAGAATTAAAATCTATTACAAGTTTTTCAATCACTGAAAACTAAAACGAGAATCATGTTGCTTGGTTTTAAGAAATAATCAAAAAAAAAACTATTTCAAGAGGCGACAATAAAAACAAAGTGGCAAATATATGAAGAGAAAAAAAACTTGGAACATAATATAAAACTTGTTAAATATCGTTACAAACGAAATAAAAGTTACAAAAAAACTTATATATCTGAGATGCAATTCAAATACCATTATAAAAATAAAAAAAATTGAAAGAGGTTTTTTAACAACGAATTTGTAAATTCTATTTCTGAAATTTAAAGTTTTGATAAAGTTTTTATTTTCCTATTATAAAATATAAAAAAAAAAAAAATAAAAACATATGAATACACATACTAATCTTATCCATTTTAATTTAATGTGTTTTTGTAAACTCAAGCGTTATCATTCATATCAAGTTCTATAAACTTTTCATGATTTCTGCTTCAAACCAAAGAAAAAAGAAATATTGCTATCAATTTTTTTCTTATTTTTTTTTTTCTATGAATTTCAATATTTGAAAAACTTTTTTATTTTTTCTATTTTGAAAATGTTTATTTTTTTTATTTTTTTTATTTTTTTTGTGTCTTTACTATTTAGACTCAATTCACAATATAACTACTATACATGTATCACCTTTTATTAGTTTTTTTTCATAACCCTTTTTTCCTTCTTACTTTCTATAAAAAAAGTTTTTTTTTAATGATACTATTACCTAAAAAAGCAAAAATAGTCTTTACAACAAACGAGACTAGTTTTTTGACACATTTCTACCCCTTTTACCCCTGCGACTCTCAAACTAGTAAATCGAGTTTTCCTTTGGGGTTAGGTTATGAAAAGTGGGCTCCTCGAGACTTTAATTTAGAAAAAGCTCGAATCCATCAGGGTATGGGTTGATCTTGCATCGCTTAAGAGAAGATATTTTTTTTTTTTATAAATCTAAATGTCAATTAATATCGAATTATCAATTTTTGCTTTTTTTTATGTCTCAACTGGAAAAAAAAACCTTTTTTAAGCAACATTATTAGATCTGCCTTATTATTTTCTTTCTGTTAAATATGATCTTATAAAACAAAAATAAAATAATATAACCTAAAAATAGGAGGTTTCGGTATAATTATATATAATATTGTTTTTTAACGTGCAGACTAATTAGAACTATTCAAAACTATTAATTTTGTGTACAATTTCTATTATTGTTTTTATTAACAATATTGTAAAATATTTATTTGATTTTAAATACAATTTATTTACATAGCTGAAAAACTTTTTTTTATAGTTTTAGAATTTGATTATTTTGATCATTCTTGAGTGCTTTTAAGAAAAAAACACATTATTTATTATAATGCACAAATTAAGAAATTGTAACAAAATAAATGTAATTCCCTTTATAGAACTTTAAAGAGCAAATCTTATTACACTCTTTGTTACAACTTAATTACAACTTTTTACAATTTTTTTCAAAATTATCTCATTTTTTTGTCAATTTTTTAAAAGAGAAAATAGAGAAAAAAAAAAAAAAAGTGAATTTATATTGGATCATGAGTAAACAAGTAAGAGATACTCTCACCGTTGTGAAGACGTCTAATAGCTTCTGCCAAAGTCGGCGAAATGTCAATGTGGTCAAGTTTAGGGCAGTCTGCATCGTCGTGGGGGACAGTATTTGTGCAAACAACCTTGTCAATGGGCGACTCGTTGATTCGCTTGAACGCGGGGCCTGAAAAGATACCATGGGTGACAAGAGCAATGACAGACTTTGCGCCGTTGGAAATAAGAGTGTCTGCGGCTTTGACGA
The DNA here is from genome assembly GCA_000817185.1 of Magnusiomyces clavatus CNRMA 12.647. Taxonomy (NCBI): domain Eukaryota; kingdom Fungi; phylum Ascomycota; class Dipodascomycetes; order Dipodascales; family Dipodascaceae; genus Magnusiomyces; species Magnusiomyces clavatus. The sequence continues at coordinate 131,707 of CBXB010000009.1, forward strand.
GGGTACCACATGTGTCTGCCATATCGTCGACAAGGATGCAGATCTTGTCCTTGACATCACCGACCAGGACCATACGCGAAACCTCGTTTGCGCGCTGACGTTCCTTGTGAATGAGCGCAAAGTTGAGGTCAAGCTTGTCAGCAATAGAGGCAGCACGCTTTGCACCACCAGCGTCCGGCGACACAATTACAGAGTTCTTGTAGTCAATGTTTTCGCGAATGTAGCGCAGTGTAGAGGGCTCTGCGTAGAGGTTGTCAACAGGAACGTCAAAAAAGCCCTGGATCTGGGATGCGTGAAGGTCCATAGTGATGACGTGGTTGCAGCCGGCAGTCTGTAACATGTTGGCCATGAGCTTGGCGGTGATGGGCGCACGGCTCTTGTCCTTCTTGTCCTGACGAGCGTAGGGGAAATTGGGGATGACAGCAGTGATTCGGCGGGCAGAGGCTGTCTTGCAAGCGTGGATCATTATCAGTAGCTCCATAAGGTAGTCGTTGACTTCGCCGCAACCTGTTTGAATGATAAAGACGTCCTCGTCGCGCACAGATTCGCCGATGGTGACGGAGGTTTCCTGGTTGGCGTACTGTGAAACATTGATTTTGGAGAGTTCAATGCCTAGTCTGGCAGCAACTGCTTTGGCAAGAGCAGGATGCGAATTACCGGCCAATAGTTTTATTGAATTTGAAGAAGTGGCCATATTTTGTTTGTTGTTATGTCTTTGATGAGAGAATAGTTAAAAATACGTCTAAAGTCTGAAGAGAAAAAAGAAAAAAAAAAAAAAAAAATTAAAAAGTTTGAAAATTATATAATTTTTTTTTTTTTTTGGTGGAGTAAAAAAAAAAATCAGACAAATAGAAATTAAAAAATTTCTTCGGAAAATTTACTTTAAAAAAATTTTTTATGGGGCGAAAATAAAAAAATTTTTTGGGGAAGCCGATTAGAGCCGGGTTTGTTCACCCATTCAGTCCATGCACGTGGATTTATTTCCCCAAACTATTAACGGTTTTTATGTATATATATATGTTTTTATAAGAGTATTATTAGAAACTATAAGGTTTATTTTACAACATCATAAGAACAAAAAAGAAATAAAAAACTTAGATATATATAAAAAGAAATAAATCTCTTTATGGAGATGAGCCCAAAGTGATCCAAAGCGTTAAACGTTCAGTAATCACATTATCACCAATCTCAAAGTGTCTGCTTTTAAGCTCTTTGGATGATAAAGATGATCGTCTTGATAACCCATTAACAGGAGTTGTTTTGGATGGTGTTGTTGTGGCTGTTGTTGTTATTGCCTCTGTAGAAGAAGGTGTTACAGATCGAGGCAGTGGGCTTATCGGAGCCAAAGATAAACTGGCCGCGGCTGACATTGCTTCTGCCCGAGTCATTGGTTTGCGAGGTTCTTGCTTAGCAGGTTCAGGCCTTTTATTACTATTATTATCATCCTCTTTAGATTTTGTAGAATCTTCTTCAGGCTTATCTCCATCAGATTTTTCTTTATTTCTTGCTGAATCATCATCTTTTTTTGCTTCTTCTTTTTCTTCTTTTTCTTCTTCTTCTTCTTCTTCCTCATCATCAGATAAATCTGTACGAGGAGAAGCAACAACTGCTAGATCAAGCATATTAAGACCTGGCTTCAATTCCACTTCAAACCGTGATGTGATTGGAGCTTTGGGATCTGCAAGTAACGACGTCGTAGAAGAGAAATATGGGTTGATTGACGTCACCCCCATATCCTTAGACAAAGTTTGAACGTAATGTCTTTTGTTTAGAGATGGATGAAGCACTGTTTTGATGGTCAGCACCTTATGGTAGTATGGAACCCAGAGAGAAAAAGTCCGTTCTTTAAACTGTCCAGACACGGGGAAATGAAGCTGTAAGAAGCTCAGCCGTTGAGGTGGCGGAACAGGGTGTTTGGCCTGGTGGTACTTGGAGAGTGTAGGAACAAATGAAGAAACCGAAACGTACTGGAATAACGCGTCTGAAACTGACTCTTTGGGATCTCTTCGATATGGATTTCGCATTAAAAGAAGCTTCTCCTGTTGGGCTTTCTGTTCAGCTTGTTTTCTTTCTAGTTCTTCCTTCTCTTTGTTTAAAAGTTGAACATCGTCCTTCTGCTCTTTTACTGTTTTGTCACTCTTTAGTTCAACATCTGGAGGTTCTGTAGTGTTAGAAGTGTCAATAGTGGTAGGTTTAGGAGGATTAACAACTGTCTTGTTAGTATCAACATCTTCATTAGCCTCCTTTTTTTTAAATTCAGTCGGTATGGTGTCTTTTGCAGGATTTTCTTTTTCTGTCTTTGACTTGGGCTCATTTTTAGATGTTTCACTTTTGTCCTGTTCATTTGTTTCTTCTGCTGTTGTTGTTGTTGTATCTAAACCCTTTTTTATACTTTCAGTTTCATCCTTTTTTCTATCATTTTTTGTAACGCTTTTATTACCGTTTACAAGGAGTTGAGGTTTCCGACTTTGGATTCTAGTCGATCGCTCATTTGTTTTGACTGGTTGTTTCTCTTTTTCTTTTTTAGAAGTACTGATTTCCTCTGTTATCGTTGTCTCTGTCGTTGGTTGCGCTGTTGGTACTTTATTTTTAATATTTTTAAAATCTAAAGATAGTTTGATTTTTGTAGGAAGTTTTTTGACCTTTGAAGGTGAAGTCTCTTCTTCTTTGTCAGAAAGTTGTGAATTTGGCACATCAGTAGAGACAGTAGATCGGGTAGTAGGTGTGGATGGTTTCAAATTCAACTTGATTTTGTGTGGAGTAGTTGGTTTCTTGTTTTCCTCTAATGGTTTTGCAGAAGAAGTCGAATTTTTTAGCCGAATTTTCGGTACTGCGGGCGATGAGGGAGGAGACCCAGATCCAGTCTTTAATTTGATTTTCAGCACACCGTTAGAAGTACGCGTTGGTCTTGAAGGAGTTTGCTCTATTGAAGATTCTTCATTTCGGGCTTGTTTTGAAGGAATGATCTTAGCTGTTCTGTAATTGAATTTGGAAACCCATTTAATGTACAGTTGGTGGTCCAGGGTCCCAAACTCAGACTTCGGGTCATTTAGCTTTTGAATAAATCTGTTTTGAGCACGCTCGAATCTGAAATTAAATGTTTTTCGAAGAGTAATAGCGTCTTGATATATGGCTGAGTTTTCATCATTAAAAGTCTGCGCGTTGATAAAAATTAGCTCTGTCATTGTGTAAAAGTAGTCAAAATCCAGAGTTTTACCATTCCAAATTAGTTGGCGAACAGAGTTGATCGACACAGGTGTCTTTATTACCTTGTAGTACGAAGGATATTCCGCTTTTGATGGAAGCTCTAAAAAGCTGTCTGCTATATATAATTTGGAAGCATTCTTAACACGCAGACGGTATCGTTCGACTTCATTCAAAATACGTACTTCGTCCTGCAAGATTTGCCGCGCGTATTCTTTGTACTCTAGAGGAACTTTTTGAACAATGGCAAAAATATGTACATGGGCATAAATAGACTGAGCAATATTATAAAGATCTGAAAACCGACTATTAAATGTAAGAGCGTTGTTACACAGCAGTGAAAAGTCATTAATGATGTCATCTATTGATGAATACTCGTGTTGATCGGATTTCTCCTTGATTTGCGCTAAAGATATCGGTGATTCGATTGTAGTATAATATTCTGGATAGTCTTCTTTGGAAGGTAGCTGTTCAAACGGAGATAATTCTGCAGAAGAAAAAGAAGAGTGTAAATCATTCCAAAGATCGCTGAAATAATCGTCTATTGTATAAGAGGGATCTGTAGTTGAAATAGTTGACTTTAGTTTAGCGGATGATGTAGTAGTTGCTGGGGGCTTCTTTGAGCGAGCTTCACGGTCAGACAAACCAGCCGTTGATGCTTTTCTTTTATTGCTTGAAGCCATTTTCTGTTTATTATAATCTTAAAAATAAATTAAGACATGAAGTGTGATTTTTATGTTTTGATTTAATTTTGAAACAAAGTTTGATAAAATTATGATCAAGACTTATCAATAAATAAATAACCCTTTTTGTTTTTGAATATAGATCAAATTTTTTTTTGTAAAAAAATTATAATAGTAAAAGGTATTATTATAAATTAAAAAGATTTTAACAATTCTGATATAATAAATAAATAAAAAGGAAGTTAGGTATAGAATTTTAAAAAAAAAACAATATAAAATAATCAAGCTAAAACCTTTCTTGTTTTGTTTGATTTTTTTGTTTAATATTATTCTTCCTAATGACTATATTGATTTTGAAACTTTTTCTGAATGAAACGTTTGTATTTGATTTATCGCGATAACTAATGGTGCTGAGTCTGAAAAAAAAAAAAA
>CBXB010000009.1:166967-200129 GCA_000817185.1 Magnusiomyces clavatus CNRMA 12.647
GTAAAAAAAAAAAAAAAAAAAATAATAACATGGTTTAAAAAACTTGAAGACCTATTAATGAATATAGAAGGAATAAATAAAAATAATTGATAAAAAATATTCAAGTAGTTTTGATCTGAATATTAAAAAAAAAAAATGTTGAAATGAGAATGAATTTAAATACTGATCCAATCACCATACATAATACAATTTTTGCTCAATTTATCAAACAATAAACCTTTTGTTATAACAGTGCGTATGTGCTGGTCATAACAGCATTTCGATTTCTGTTATCAAAAAAAAAATAAAAAATAAATGAGATAAGAAATATAGAAAAATGTTTTTATTTTATTTATTAAGAATTATATAGAAAAAAAATACAATAAAAAACAAACAAACCAAATGAATTAATAGAATAAAAAAAATAAAAAAATACAAAATGAATGAAGTTGAAACTTTGATAAAACTTCAATATAGTAAGTTTTTTTTTTTTTTTTACATCTTCTTTCAACAAGTCGTGTAAAGGTTTCAAAAAATAAAAAGAAAATCTTTTACCTAAAAAGTTTAAACTGAAATTATAAAATTAAAGAAAAAACACATATCCCCTTTATAATTTTTTAGAAATAATGTTTTTTTTTAAATAATCTTCAGTTTTCTCCAAAACAAGGCAAAAGTTTTCTTTTTCTTTCTCTTTTTTTAGAAACCGTGGACTTGGATGACCTTCTTGTCGATTTCCAACTGAGAGGTCAAGAAATCAGTAACCTTTTGACGTTGGTCACCTTGAAGCTGCAAGATATCTCCAAGTTCTTCATCCTTGGTGATGTGACCGTTGCAGCCGAAATCCTTCTTGAGGACCTTAAGAATTCTCTTTAGATCATATTCTTGAGGGATACCTTGAACCGTGGTAATAGTTTTACGGCCGTTACGCTGTTGTAATCTTATATGGATATGATCAGGGGAATGTGTTTCGTCGTCACCAGTATCGGCGAAGGGATCTATATATAGTGTTAGTTTGTAATGTTTTTTTTTTTTTTTTTTTTTTTTTTTTTTTTGGAATCAATAATTACTTACCAAAGGACTTGAGGTTTTCAATGGATGTAGACATACAAGTAAGACTTAACGATTCTGTAACGAGATAAGAGAATTTATGAAAATAAATAAGAGAAATTCGAAATGTTTAATAATAAAACTTATACGAAAATTTGAAAGACGTTAAAAAAAAAAGGAAGAAAAAGGAAGAGTTGGTGACGGGTTTTTATATATATATATATAATTTTATAATATATGTGTGTATGATGATGATAAGAAGGAAAGAAGAAAAGAGAAAATTAAAGAAAAAAAATTTATATATAAAAAAAATACAAAGGGATGATTAGTTGATTGTAAGGAGAAAAGCAGGCGGGGATACTAAAGTTTTGCCTCTCTCTCTTTCTCTTTTTTTATACCTTCCTTCTACTCCTCCTCCCCCCTTGTAGAAAATTTTCTAAAAATATTAAAATTGCGCCTGGTGGCAATGCGGCAAAAAACGGTTGTTGCAAGCGGTCATGTGAGTCGTGTTACACTTTATATTACAATAATGGTTACAACATGTGTAATGTAATATGCAGCACACAGCCATGGTAACTTTTTTTTTTTTCACCTGAATTATTCTTACTAAACGACCAAAAAAATATAATTCCAATTTACGTACGTAGTTTTTTTTCTTATTTGTTAATTACTCAACCTCCCTTTTTTTTTTTTTCTTTAATTTATTATCAATACCTTTTTTTTTTCATTATTCAATTCTATCTTATTCCCAATTCAATATATTTCTTCTTTTGAATTTATGTATATATTTACATAGTTATACATATTCATCAGTTGAATTGTGGTTATTAGAAACTTTTTTTTTTTTTCTCCCCCTCCCATTTTATAGTAGCACCATTAGATATATATATACCTCATCTCTCTAAATATATATCGTTAAATAGTTTTTTGAAAAAATGGCTACCAAGGCAGAAGCAGAATTAAACGTTCACATTAAAAAGGCAACAAGCATTGATGAAACTGCCCCCAAAAGAAAACATGTTCGTGCTTGTATTGTTTTCACTTGGGATCACCATTCTGGAAGAGCCTTTTGGACTGGTCTCAAAATTCAACCCATTTTAGCAGACGAAATCCAAATCTTTAAAGCATTAATAACAATTCACAAGGTCCTTCAAGAAGGTCATCCAAGCGTTCTCGTAGAAGCCCAGCAGCACGTCAACTGGATCGAAAGACTAGGCAGAAGCGTAAGCAACACTGGCTCTCTTGGGTACTCTAGACTCATCCAGGAATACGTTCGTCTTCTCTTGAAAAAACTAGAGTTTCATCGTATTCACCCAGACTTTAACGGTACTTTTGAATATGAGGAATACATATCGCTGAGAAATGTCGACGACCCTAACGAAGGTTATGAGGCCATTATTGACTTGATGAATCTTCAAGACGCAATTGACGATTTCCAAAGAATTATCTTTTCTTCACTCCAACAAAATAGAGCAAACGAGTGTAAGATATCAGCCTTGACCCCATTGGTCGCTGAAAGTTACGGTATCTACCGCTTCTCAACAACCATGATCCGCGCTATGCATTCCACCACCAACGACGACGAGGCAATGGAACCATTGAGGTCTCGTTATTACTCTCAGTACAACCGACTGTTAAACTTTTATTACGACTGCTCTACCCTTAAATACCTCACAAGTCTTATTACCATCCCTCAACTCCCCCCAGACCCTCCAAATCTCTACGGCGAAGACATTGACGGAGAAGAAGCCCCTGCATTGCCCAAGCGTCCAGGAACTGCTCGCCCACCATCCGAATCTGATACCTCTGTTGCAACTACCCCAGCAGTTGTCTCTAACCAAGTCACAGGTATTGCTCCAGAACCTGCCGTCGACTTTTGGTCTACACAAGCTGGCCAGCAACAACAATTACAACAGCAGCAGCAACAGCAGCTTCTTCAACAACAACAGTATGAAGAAGAACAACGCAGACTCCAAGCTCAACGAGAAGCTGAAGCTAGGCAGCAAGAGTTGCTCCGTCTTCAACAACAGCAGCAGTTTGAAGAGCAACAAAGACAACAAGCAGAACAGCAGCGTCTTGCTCAAGAAGCCCTAATGAGAGACCAACTTCAGCGCCAGGCTCAAGGCCGTGTTGCCGAACTCGAAAGAGACCTTTTAAACATCCGCGGCTTGTACGAGCAGAGTCAATTAAACTTGCAGCAGTACGACCAACGCGTCAAGGCTCTTGAAAACGAGATCCAGCAACTCAACGCAAACTCAAACATGCAGCTCCAATCCAAGGACGAGATGATTAAGTCCGTCCAGGACCAGCTAAATACCTGGAAGTCCAAATACGAAGCTCTCGCCAAACTATACTCTCAGCTGAGACAAGAGCACTTGGACCTCTTGGCCAAGTTTAAAAAGGTTCAAGCAAAGGCTGCATCTGCTCAAGAAGCCATTGAAAAGCGCGAAAAGTTGGAGCGCGACATCAAGGCCAAGAATATTGAGCTTGCTGACTTGATTAGAGAGCGTGACCGTGCTCGCTACGACTTGGACAAGGCTAGAGGTAGCAGCAAAGACCAGATTGAAAAACTTGAGCGCGAGCTCCGCATGACTAAAGAAAAGCTTGATGACGCTGAACGATCAAAGGGAGCTGATCTCTCACTTTTGTTGGCAAAACACAATAGAGAGCTCTCTGAATTAGAAGAAGCCCTCAAGGCCAAGCAAAAGATCATTGACAGCTACGGCTCTAGATCCTTTGAAGATGAAGGTCTGAAGAAACAACTTCAAGAAAAGGAAGACGAGTTGGAAATTCAACAGGAAATGTACAAATCCTTGTCTGATGCTTTTGAAAAGTTGGCTATAGAGAAGAATTCTTCTTCCGGTAGCCCAGAATCAATAAACGTTATTTTGGATGCCATTTTAAAGTCGTCTGCTGAAAAGATTCAAGATTCTCTTTTTGAAATGGAATCTCCTATGGAGGCCGGTAACCAAAACGCGACTCCAGAATACCTCTTGTCTATTATTGAAAAGGCATCTTCTTCAGTATTTGAATTCTTTGATTCATTCACTACATACTTTGCATCTTTGGAAGATGAGTCAGATTCTGCTACAAGCTCAGAGCTATATCCTAGTATTGTAAATACCACAATTACTTCTTGCGGCGCCATCATTGACGTACTTTCAAACGCAAAAGGTATAACTCGTCTTATCAAGGACGAAGCTGTTGCCGACAACGTTGTCAATCGCTCTCAAAAATCTGCACGTGCGCTCAACGAGTTTTTCCTTGGAATGACTTCGAAAAACTTGGAAGGTTTGACTACAGACGACAAGACCGAGTTGCTCATCAACCACAATATCCGCGTTCAACAAGAGCTGAAGCAGCTTTCAGACATCACCGAGACTCTTGCTCCCAAGCTTGCCCAGGCTTTGAAGGCCAACACCGACAAGATTGGCGACTATGTAGACAACGAAATGGCAAAGCTTACTGAAGCCATTGAGCTAGCCAACGCTAGACTGAACGAATTGATGGTCAGACCAAAAGACCCCTCTGTCTCCCAGTTTGAGCTCAACATCCACAACTCCATCCTATCCGCCGCACAAGCCGTCACCTCTGCTATTGCCGCGCTCATCAAGGCCGCTATCGCCTGTCAACAGGAGATTGTTGCCCAGGGCAAGGGATCAATGTCCACAACTGCCTTTTACAAAAAGCACAACAAGTGGACAGAGGGTCTCATTTCAGCCGCCAAGAGCGTTGCCGCTTCAACCAACATTCTGATCGAGACTGCCGACGGCGTGCTCTCTAGCAAGAATAGCCCAGAGCAGCTCATTGTTGCCAGTAACGAGGTCGCTGCCTCAACTGCACAGCTTGTCGCCGCGTCACGCGTCAAGACGTCCCTCTACTCCATGTCCAAGACTCAAGACAAGCTTGAAATGGCCAGCAAAAACGTCACCTCTGCCTGCAAGACACTCGTCTCGCAGGTGCAGGATATTATTGCTAAGACCAATGGCAAGGACAATGCGGACGACGTTGACTACTCGAAACTTACGCCACACGTGTTAAAGACTACCGAAATGGAACAGCAGGTTGAAATTCTTAAGCTTGAAAACATGTTGAGTAGTGCTAGAAAGAGACTTGGAGAAATTAGAAAATTCAGTTATATAGATGATGATGAGTAAAATTTTAAACATAATAAAGCTAAGTTTATATAGTTACAAGTAAACGTTTTTCACATTTAATTTTAATGGTTAAATTAAATAAATATTAGCGATTTTGTTGAATTAAATTTGTCAACATCTCAATATTGGAGTCACAAAATTTGGTTATTTTATTATTACAACTGGACTCACCAATTTTACGCATCAGCTTGTATACACTATACGCTGACTGTAATATTTGACCAGATTCAAAATCTATATTTGAAAGTTAGAATAAAAATAAAGACAAAAAAATAAAAATAAAAATAAACATACATTGTAGAGATTTGGCCAAATATTCCAATGATTTATCTAGTAACTCTTTATTTTCCACCTCATGGGAACCGTTTCCGTTGTCCGAAAGAGTATGTATATTAAGATATATTTCTCCAATAGTTTTATAGGCCAATCCAATCAACTTTGTATCTTCAGTTTCCAAAACTTTTGGCATAATTGCGTCTGTCAAAGAAATTGCATCTTGAAACTCACCATCGTTTAAACAAACTTTTGCTAGTAATATAATTCCATAAAGCTTGAAGTATAGTACAGAATAAGTTTCGGCAAGAAATATCATTTCAATAATGTCATTTGCAGCTTTTGATGCATTCTCAGTTTTCTGTAAATAGTATTAGCAAATAGGAATCAAATTTCAAAAACATTAAAAATCATACCATAACAACATCTATGTGTAGTAACATAAACTCTAGTTGATAAACTATGTCTGCATCTTGATGTTTGTTTGCTCGGGTGCTTTTTATTTCTTCAATAGAGTACTGAATCAGCTTTTTTGCTTGAGTATATTGCTCTTGTTTAACGAGAAGAGAAGCTTTTCCCAAATTAAAATATGTCTTTGCCTTTAAATTAATAGATCTAAATAGTTTTAATGAAAGCAAAAAAAAATGTGCATCTTTTAAACGCTCTTGCTGTAAAGAATCGTCAAGCTGTAGTTTTAAGTATTTTATATACCATTCTCCGTAGTGGGTTTCAGATCCATGTATCGTGTTATCTAGTGTACTCAAAAGCTTTTTGGACACAGTCAAATCTCCGGATTTATGATGTAAATATGCTTTTCTTAACTTTGTTTCATAACTTATCAGTTTATCATCAATATTTTCACTAACATTGAATGCACTTTGTGAGGAATGTGACGACAATGCCATAATTCCTAGACGTTCCCATGTAATACTTCTGAATAAAGCTTCACGGCAGTATGAATCTTTAGAATTACTGGTTACACTCACAAAAGTGCTTTTAAACAAATTCTCAAAAAAAATATTTAGTGAATTAGACGTGTTCATACCTGCCCCTGTCGCTTCTCTCATATATGTATCTTTATATGTGTTTCCCAAAATGTTTTGGGCTTCAAACAAGAGCGAAGATGAATACAAAGAAAATGAAAAGCCACGGGAGTTTGCTTTTAGGTAATCTAGCAACTGACTATTAAAGCTTAAGGATTCAGGTATTACACACTCTGGGTGAGCCTGTTGAAAAGTATAGAGCCAAAAATGAATTTTTGTTAAAGCAAAAATATCTTTGTTCTCACGAGCAACAGCAACAGCCTCGGTGATAGCCTCAAGAGCATCATCTATGGATTCAAATTCAGAATGTAGTGATGCTAGTGCAAAAAGTGCATGATGATACTGTGCTCTTCCATGCCAGAGCATTTTATAATCAAAATATCTGTGTAGATATTCAACAGATTTTTCGTAGTCGCGATTTTGCAGAAAAAACATATATAATATATAATAAGAAATCACAGGGATGGGGTTCCCATCATCAGATAATTTGCATAACGTTTCGTAAATATTTTGAACTTCCTTCTCATTTTTTTTCTCCATCTGAATTGATATTGTTTCTAATACACCGGTTAGGGATTCACTAGATATACATTTATCTGAAAATAGTTTTGATTGTGGTAATAGATTTTGTAGAAATATCAGACCTTCATCCTCAAGTCCAACTTCATCTTTATCAAAAAAAACTTGCATTCGGGATAAATGCTCATCAAAGGAAAATAACTTTTGGCGATTGTGAAAATAACTTTTGTATGGTGACAAAAACTGTATTAGAGCCTTCCATAGAGTGTTTACCTGATGAAAACTCAAGCAATCGAATTCAAGATAACATTTTTGCAAAAATGCACCTAGTATGGAAGACTGTCTAACTAACCGAATATTGTAAAGTTTGGCATAATCCATTATTTGAGAATCCTGCTCGTCATGCCGACCATCCATATGTATCGTAAAAATTTTCATTCGATTTAGAAGTGTGTGCAGTTCATCAACTGATCCGATTGAAAAAACAACGTCTAAAAAAGCGTCGAATAATAATTCCTTGCCATTAGATGTCACTGTGTCATTTCCTATTATCTTCTGAATTTCATCAAGACTGTTTTCTAAAATCCTACAAAGTGATTCTGAATCGTTCAAACCATCGTTTTCAATATGACGAATGACATGGTTTATAATATAGTATTTTTTATTTTGCGGAATGACATCTTGAAGATACAAACCAACTAAGACCAGCAGACATATTTTATAAGGACTTAAATATTTCACTAGAAATATTTCATCCCTATCACTATAGTCTGTAAAAGTATCTGCTTGGGGTTCAAAATGATGAAATAAGTCAGTTTCTGAGATATAGCTCATTTAAATGATTTGCGCAAAATATTGTAAGGTATTTTTTGAAATAATTGTGAAATAATTGTAGTATTGGGGCGGATTATAGTATAGATAAAACAACTAAAAATGTTATTATTCAGTTGGGTTAGGGAATTCATTAAACGTTATCATGAAATATTTCTCATTGAAAGTGTTTGTAAATGTTTTCTCCAAAGCCTTTATTTGTTCTGAAACCAGGAAGCTTCATTAAAAGAGGGGTAAAATAAGTGAAATCTGTTACAGGAATAGAACCAACACAGATTGTCAGATGAACCGAAAAGAAATAACAGTATCAATGGTATAATATGTTAGTGTCAACATAAATACGAATATGATACTATATCAAAAATGGTATTATACTTTATGATTATGTAATATGCAGGGTAATTGATGAATTAGAAATAAAGAATGTTCTTATCGAGTCTAAAACTCATAACACTCACACCTCAACAGAACTTTCTAAATAACATTGAAATTCAACATTTGAAATCTTATTACCACCTTTTTAGCTTTTATTTTTTATTTTATTTTTTGCGCAGTGTGATTTTTCGAATCGTATAGATTATCATGTCATCCAATCAGAATTCTAGTTCAACAGACCGTAATACAGCAGAACCTTCAAAATCAAGAGCATTTGCTTCTATCCCTGATAGACCGAGCAATCTCAGCTTTGAAGCAAGGCCAGAAATTAAGCAGCAAACATTTGATGAAATTTATGGCGTTCCAGAAAACTTTTTAGAAATAGAGGTTGGTATTGTATTCATTTTTATCTAAAGATATTCTCACTAACAGTTTTTTTCTTTATAACTTTAGGTTAGAAATCCTCAAACGCATGGTAAGAGAGTGTTTTTTTTTGGGGGGTTAAGCACAAACATATCTAACAATATATGCAATTAAAGGATATGGGCGTAAAATGTACACTGATTACGAGATTGTCTGTAGGGTAAGATATATCTGATTCATTTGCTTAATGTATTATTTCATTAAACTAACAGTGCAACTTTTTTTTCTTAAAAAATACAATAGACTAATATACCTGCTTTTAAGCTTAAAAGCTCATCAGTAAGGCGAAGATATAGCGATTTTGAATGCTTCAGAGATATTCTAGAACGGGAAACATCTCGTGTTACTATTCCAGCTTTACCTGGAAAAGTTTTCACAAACAGATTTTCTGATGAAGTTATAGAGAATCGCAGGGAAGGACTAGAACGTTTTCTTCAAATGTATGTCTTTGTGAATTATATGGGGAAAGAAGGTTCTTTATGCTAAACGTCATTCTAACAATTATAAATTCATTGTAATTCTAGTGTTGCTGGACATCCTCTGCTTCAGACAGGATCAAATGCCTTAGCTGCATTTATTCAAGACCCTCAGTGGGATAAAAATCAATGGATTTAAATTATAAATGAAAGCATTTAACATTATCTTACATAGCTTTGGCATTTTCGATTTTTTGGATCTATCTATAGAATAAAATTAATCATTTAAATGCTGCATTATTTATCTTTATTTAGATAATAAAATCAAATTGTATTTAACATTTAATAATGAAAAATCTTTTAGTAAAAGGAAATATATAGTTTGCTTTATTTTTTAATCAGCCTGTTTGAAGGGTAGAAGCTATTTTTCGCGATTTTCTTCTTTTATTTGCAAACCAAGTTCTGATTTGTTTTGTAGATAGAGATGTCAATCTTGTTAATTTATTTAGATTGGCATCGGTAAGATACCTAGAAGCCCTGAAACTGTTTAAAATTATTAGAAAACTGGATGTAAAAAATGAGAGAAAAAACTTACCTTTCTTCTAAAAGAAGGGTTGCAAATCTGGAATCAGAAACCTCAAAAAGCCCAACTTGTTGTATGACCTCGTCTTGTATTTTTTGTTTTGTTAAATTGATAATATGACTTTTTGATTTCTTGGCTTGGTTTTGAAATAACTTAGTTATTGAATCCTCCAATTTTCTTCGCAACTTATAAACTCTCAAACGATATTGAAGAAAAAGTTCAAGAATCATTATTGCTTTTTTTACATTGATAGTGACTTGCATATCTAAAAGCTTTGTTGTTTTGTTCAAACTAGACAGTTTCAAAAGCTACAAGGTCATTTTTAAGTAAGCATTTGCAAATTAATATAAAACATCTAAAACATACTTACCTCAAACAAAAATTCCAAAAGCTTTGTCATTCGAAATGGCTTGAATAAACTTGGGCATCTTAACATTTCGATAATAAAATATGACAAATTGATTATAGTATGATTTCTAAATTTGATTAATTAGTAAATATTTTTATGTTAACAACATGACTACTTACATGAGATATGACTGACTAGTAGCTCTACTATTGTTTATTGACAAAGTATTTAAACACAAAAAATCTCCTAGAACTTTTTTAAAAAAGTTATTGTTAACAGTTTTGCTTTCAATAGGAAAATAGAAATCTTTATAGATATAGTTGAGATTTGAAAATGCCTGATTTTCTATCATTTTTGGATTGAATAATTGTCAAAATATTTATTTGCTTATTTTTTTGAAAAAAAAAAAAAAAAAAAAAAAAAAAAAAAAAAAAGAATACCAATTTATTTTATAATATTTTACTATTGAATGGTGTAAACCATATAAAACCATATAAACAAAGCTTTAACCAATATGTAAATATAGAATTGTTAATTTAATTGTGGTTTATAATAAATTGCTTATAAGGGAATTGCACATACACTAAAACAACAGTGACATTGAAATTCCTAATTTAGGTTCGTGTAACACCGTAGATAAAACAAGTAAATTTTCAATAATCCTTATTCCATAAGGGCATGTGATACATTGAATTGGTTTTTCACATACACCCTTGACTAAGCTATTTATATGATACACTAACCCTGGCCACGCTAAGGCTTATTGTAGTGACACATTCAAATTGGATAATTCAATTTGGATTATTGTTGTAAAAAAGTCAAAGTCATAATGAGTATTAAGCATGATCAATAATTAACACAAAATGTTTCAAGGAGCTTATATAAAAAGGTATTTCCTACTTTATTTATTATTATTTTTTATTTTATTTTTTTAAAAAAATCGCATCTTGCTTATACTAAAATACCATAATATTTAAAATGAAAGAGCTTGAATTTAGACATCACAAAACAAGTAACGATTTACCATCATCAACTACAACAACATTTGTTACATCCGACTTCATTGATTTTAATGCATCTCAAAATGAACCCGACATTTGCAACCATATTGAAACTTTACCTTCTCTTCCAGAAATCTCTCCTGAGTTGCTAGAAACTTTAGAACATTTAAAAGAGCTTCAGAAAAAATGTTTGAATATCAAAAGGAGAAGAAAAAGAGTCACAAATCAACAGCCAAAGGTGTCAAAGATGAATGGGTTCACAGCTTTTAAATCTTTTTACAGCAGAAACTTTACAGCACTTAATCAAGGTGTTTTATCCTCTTATCTGTCCAAAGTCTGGGTTACAGAAAAAAACCAACACATATGGGATCTTTATGCTTATCTTTTTAGAAGATATAAGCGCTCTGAGACCTTTTCCAACTGGTTGTTGAAAAACACCAATTCTAAAGGTCTAAAAGTGGACACTGAAGAAATAACTTCGCACAATAGTTCAAGCCCTACTGATGAGATTAGTTATTACAGCCCAGTTGCATTATATTCCAAACCAAATTTTGAATTTTCCTTTCAACTTCCTGTTGAAACGATTTGCAATTCCAATGCGATAGTGCCATATCCTACGCTACAACAGCCTTTTAGCGAAAAAGTTAATCTAGATAACATACCTCTAATTTTCTCAGCATTGGATTATCAACTCTCATCGAATCATGTTCTCTCAAATTCTTGTTTTATCTCCTCCTTTGACGATCGTACATATAATAGCTTATCAACTGAGAGTCCTAATTTCGAGAAACAGCTTTGTGAAGATTGCTGCAGCACAGCAATTTATACGTTAGACACTCAAGTCTTCTATTAGCCGGTGATGCTTGGGTGAACCATGGAGGAATTTCACAATCCAAGGTGTTATTTATTAAATTGTCAGACTAAACCCTTTAGCTTTTTTCATCTATTCATTGACCTTATCGTGTATTTTTTTATTTTTATTATAATGTTATCTATAATGTTCATCCCATATGTAGTACAATTAACAAAGACACTAACCAAACTTTTTTTAAACAAAAATTAATACTTTTCCATCATGTTCTGTTTTACTGTCATATTGGCGAGCTCAATCATATTTGACAGAAATAGATATATACTTTAATGTATTTAATGTATTCACTGTCTACCCCGCATGTTTAGATACTTGAATTATTTAGAAATATATTATATATCAATATGTTTACTTCCTTTAATTCACTTTTTTGTTTTTTTCTGTTTTTGTTTTCACGGAAAGTTGTAACTACACTTTAGCCATTGTTTTAGAAATGTCTGAATAAATTCCTTTAATTTCAGCGTTTTCGAATACCTGAAAAAAATTCTGTGGTCAAGCCTTTTTTATGGATAAAAGAACATGTCAAAATCAGTCCTAATGTAAGGATTGTATATATTCGCACGCTATCTCTTAGGAAAGATAATCACTTCATAGAAACTTTTTCCCCCGCTTTTTTTATGTGAGGCTGATTTTTTTATCTTTCTATTTACACAGAGCCCCTAGATGCTTCCTAGTTAATGCATTTCTTAAGAGCTCGACAACTCTTAAACAGACCTAAGACAGCTATAAATTTGCATATAATGGTATAGAAATGACTTCAAAAAACTAAATATTTCTGTCAACAATTAAAAATGCTTTTTATTCAAGATAGTTTTTCAAAGGATATTGAGAATAAAGTTTGTGCCTGTTAAATAAAGGTAAGCTTAAATCGGGTCCACAATGCCCTTTTGGTCTTCTAATGTAAAAGCATTATTCCAAGTAATTCGATGCTTTGACGATCATGTTTCTACATTAACACTCTATTGTATATAAATACGATGCATTTATGATCTCTGTTTATAAATATCAAAAACTTTGTAGTTGTAAACTTACAATTAATTTATTTTATATATGAGAACCACCAGTTGACGATAACAATTGATTATCATTGACTAATTGTCAACAACCATAATTTAAAACTTCACTACTATTATCATCGCTATCTTTTTTTTTAGCAAAATCCATAGTTCTACATATTATTCTAATTCCGATTATTACTGACTTCATTATACTCTCTACTCCTTATTAACTTTGTACTCCCACCACTTCTTAATACTTATTAGTGGTCTCTATCGACTCATTTACTATATTTACATATTTTTATCACTTCTGATTTACTTCCTATCTGCCAGTTACTATCACCATGACATCTGACTAGTCTATATTTCCTTCTGCAGATACTAAATGTCTTCTCATACCCTACCACAATAACCTAGATTCTGAGCCTTTCCATAATATCAATATTTCAGCCATCATTTCTGATTTCTCTACGGTAGGCGCTGACCACTCTAAGGTAAATAAACATCTTAATAAGCCTTATCAACAGACCAAGAATCTACATTGTATTTGAATAGAATTCACAATTTATTTGGTTAATATATTATGAGATATTAAAAAATTTTGTTATTTAGGATGAACCCCTCATATATTAATGGTTTTAGTGTTCCATTTATATTTTTTTTACATTTTGTATGGTTTTAACTTGGATTATAGCTGAATATAAGCACAAAAAAAAGGTATTATTCAACTACCCTAAAGTTTCTTAGCTTCCTCTCTGTTGGTATTATAAATTTTTTTGTCAAATTTACTTATAAATATTAATAAATAAACAATACGAACTATCGCTATTCGATTATAAACATAAAGCAAATTTTCTAACTAGTTTAAAATTTTTGAGAATAGACAAGACTCAAAGGTTTCTACTCATCTTCTTCAACTATGGATTCAAATTTCAGATGAGGAATAGAGCATCTGGTTTTATTGCAGTGAATATCATGATATATTTCGTGATCCAAGTGCCTTGGTGGAGCAAAATTATTAAGTGATGACAATTGATTACCTACATCATCTCTTCCAAGTCTTGAGTTTATACGTTTCTGATGATGATGGTAATGGTTCTGTTGTATTTGATGGCCAATATTACCATTGTTGTATGTTTGAAAGTTTAAGCTTGCATTTCTTTGTTGAATCATGCGTTCCCGTTTGAGGGCTTCTACTCGAGAAGGATACATTGTTGTCATTGTGACCATTTTTTTAGGTGCTTTCTTGCTGGACTTTTTTTTAGTATTCGTATTAATTGAGGGGATATTTTTGTTATGGCCAATATTATTACTATTACTGCAGGGGGTTTCTGGAATAGATGACATAGAGCGTGATATTTTTAGTTTTTGCTTAAAAGAGAAGGAGTGTTTAAGATGTTCTTTTGTTGTTTTTGTTTTCGATTCCATTGAAGGAGAAGGGCCCTCATGTTTTGTTGAGCATATTGTGCTATTCGATAGAGTTCTACTTAGTTCGGAGGATAGTGTATTGTCTTTAGTAGTAATGTCAGCTGGCTCGGTGTGAAAAGTGGCTTGAGAGTTATTTATAGATGATACAGTTATTTGACTACTGCTACTGGCACTACTGGTAGATGAGGGGGATGGTAATGTGCCAGAAATGTCATAACTGTGTTTTGTGGGCTCATTTAAAATACTTGATAGCTTGTTTTTCAAGGTTTTTGAGCGTCTAAACGGCTGAGTCTTTTCGTTTTTGTTTTGTAAACCTAAAGGTGATGCCGGATTAAGGTTGATATTATTATTTGTGGTAGACGATTTTGGTGAGGAAAAATTTAATAGAGGACTATCAGGGGGTGTCGGTAACTGAACATTTTGATTACTAGCAGTTCGATTCGGTTGAGATCGTGTGTTGATAGACAGGATTGAAGCTTTTAATGAAGATGTGGAAAAAGAAGGTGAGGGAGAAGGTGAGGAAGAAGTTGAAGAAGAAGGAGATGGTAATGATGATTCTGGTGAGAAGGCTTGTTTGCTAAATACGCGGTTATATAAAGACTTGATTTTGAATCTGGCTGAACGCTGACTGTTTGCAACAGAAGCCATTGTTGATGATGATGACTTTTTCTTCAAAGACAAGAAGGAATTCGCTGGTGACAGAGATGCCATGGTTCAGGTTTGTGTGTATAAATATAAGTTTTGTTATGAGTGAATATTATTATAACAAAATGTGAAGAAGAAAGGAACCAAGAAAGAAAAAGAAAAAAACTATTATATATACTTTGTTTTTCTCTTTATGCTTTTTTTTTTTTTTACCCCCGTTAAAAAAACCCTTTTAGTATTTTTAATCGATTCTGATATCCAATCAGATTGGTATTTTTTCTATATATTTATATATTTAGAACTAGCATTAGCATTAACCTTTATAAGTTTAAATTCTGGAGAAAAGTAATGTATAAAAAAAATAAGATTAGCGTATTTGGATGCTGTGTGAAAAAAGTTGGCTAGTCAGCTCCATATCTATCCCGATTTGACATCATGGATCCATATTTTCAGCATTAAAAACACAAAATTTTCATTGAATTGACTACACAAATTATGACGAAAGAGTGTTCACTTCAGGTGAATTGAGTGTTTCTATGGTTCAAAGAAAATACGTTAGCCAATAAACAATTCCGACTCTCCACATGATTTGTCGTAGAATTCGGTTCAGGATTCCTAGCTAAAAATATCATACCCTTGATGATCAGCATTGACCTACCTGTACATTACCCATTCGATCTCGAAAAACAAAACAAAAACTTCACAATTAGTATGGAGAGGCATGAAGACAAACACTTTGTTTGCAATCTTCATTTGTAGTATAAACTTTAAATTGAAAAATATATATATATATATATATATAATAACAGAAGAAATAAAGAGACTGTGCTTTCAAATTCAATCATAGGATTTCAATTTCAAATTTCAAATGAAAAAAAAGTCAGAGACTTTGCTTATGTATGACATGCTAAGAACATATCGTAGTGTCTCAAATATTAGTATATATTAATTGTTAAATACCAGACAGTAAATGGAATCTTATATCCCAAAGCATCTATAATCCCGCCTTATATATTACCATTATTTCCTTATGTAATATTTTCTAAACAGCATCGATTAGAATTCAAGCTTGTCATCATTGATCTTCCTTTCTGTAGCTTATTTTGTCAACCTGAACTTCTCCGTCCACGTATCGATAAATGTATACTACGCATATTGAGCCTTGAATATCAAGTAAACAGAATGAGGGAATAGGATCCTTAGGCTCGACAACAGTGCCAGTATTTGAGTCCGAACTCTCTTTAGAATCTTCGTTGTCTTTGCTCTCTTTTTCAGCATCTTCCTCATTATTGTCGTTGTCGGTTTCTTCTTCCAGCTCTTCAGTGTCTGGCCAGCCTGTGTAAAATGCACCAGTCGCACTTCCTGGATTAACAAAAAACTTGCCCTCTACTTGATATGCTTCGACCCTGTGAGTTCCTCCCCAAATAAATATATCAACATCCAACTGTCTAGCAGCAATAAGTAAAGCGTCTGGATCTGAATTTGGAATAATTGTGTGGCCGGAATTGAAGCCTATCTTTAGTTGTCCTAGCGAAACAACTCTTGATAATGGTAACGACATTTCTTCAATAATAGTAGTTGTTGCTTCAGGCTGTGGTATGTTATTTGAGAATGGTTTTCTATGAGGATCATGGAATTGAGGCTGTTGTTGTTGGTATGGCCTATTGTATGCATCAACTGGTTGAGCTCCTGATACACTTCCCAATGTATGAATGTTTACCCCATCTGGAGCGTTAGACATTATATCATTGTTGGGTGGCACGGCAAAGTTTCCATTGCCGCTGGGAAGAGGGGGGAGAGGAGCGTTTATATTTGGAGGTGGCAGACCGTAATGTGAGTTACTAATAGCTGCTGAAGCTGCCGATCCAGAAGCCAGTGGCTGTAGACCACTGTCAAATCCATTTCTAAATCGCTGGCCGGCTAGTGATTGAGTTGCAGGTACCTTTTTATGATGATAAATAATTGGATCGTCGTATTCCCCTTTGACCCCTAGAAATTCAGGTGAAAGACTTTGAAGATACTGGAAAGTAGATCGATCCGTAACATTTCCCAGGCATAAGACCTTTTCAATTTTTCCTGGAACAAGCAATTTTTTAAACTATTTGAAGAAAAAAAACGTCAAATGACGAGAAGAAGAAAAGAAAACTGATTAATAAACAATTTGATGAATAAGTTTTGAAACAGAAATGTAACATACTTTTGCTGGGATATCCTAGATAAAAACAAATAATAGTTTTGAGTAGACAATGGCTGGTTAGATGGTGAAATATATAGCATATACAATTGATAGATTTTTCAGATTAAGCTATAGTCCTATACTAGCATAAAAGTGAATCTGTTGAATGTTATAACTTACAATAGCTCGATCAGGTATGTGTAAATCTCCAATTACTAGTACAAGCATGTTTTCGATAAGGCGCTTAGATATGAAAGTATGTGCTGGTTTATAATTAAGCAGAAATTATGATAGAAAAAAAGTATTGAATATCAGGCTCTAGTAGTGAATTGGATAATCCAAAATGCAATTGTTATATATCTAGTCTGTGATCAACAGTGGTGGTGGTGGAAAGTATAATAATAGAGTAGATATGGCTGGGTTGGAGGAGACTTAAAAATTGGTGGTAATGAAAGAAACTAATTCTGCAAGGCTAAATTCTAAGGGTGTTCGTATAATGGCGTATTGAACGGTTTTTCAACTTCAGGAATTTGGCAGTATATAACGTAAAATTAGACACAATCAAAACAATAAACGATCACAATCTAAACTCTTGACCTATCTGTTTCATCAAACAAGTCAGTTGATACTGAATGCTACTATATATCTGTAAAAAAGCAAATATTTAATTAATAATTATGTTAAATGGTTTATTTATGGATCGAAAATAGTTGAATACTCCAAATAAGCAAACTTTCATATATCATGTGATTTAAAATCTAGGGGTTTTCTCCAAAAAATGCCCAACTCTTAATTATCTCAAAACTATAGATATGGCAGACATCAATTTGCTTTCTGTATTCAACGTTTGAGCAATATGCATTTCAGCTAATTTATCAGAATCTCTTACTTAAAAAAGGTTAAAATTTTAACTATTAAGTCATTGTTTCTTGTAATTAACAACGTAAACTCAAAAGACCACGGTTTGAATTATATTGTTACCAAAACAAAGGAGATAAGTTGTTGATAAGCAATTTAGGCTCAATTGAAAATTTTGACGGCGTTTTTTGATATGAGAATGCATTCTATATAGGCTAATGTTATTTTTCATTTACACTATTAACCCTAAATATTATACTAGAAAGTTTTAAAAGTAAATAAAAACTGGCAAACTGTTAATCAATTTTATAACGATAAGCAAAAATATTCATTATTTTTACTCAAAGCCAATATGATAGAACTATAATTTTCATCGACTAGCTTTACTATATGGATTGATTAAAAAGGCATTATATATATTATATTAAATACAAAATATTGTAAATTTGAAATATGGTTTTCAATTCATATTAGCCCTAAATCTTTTATTGTACTATAGACGATGTTCTGAAGGTTACCTCTGGTTCTGATTTTACACTTCTTATCGTAACATTGTAGCTGTTTCCTTTTTTATTTTATTTTTTTTGAATTGATCTTCTGCAATAATTTAATAAAGCTTCCACATCATTTTCCGGATAATTAATATCAATAATAACAAGACCTTTCTCATTCATCCTTTTTTACACATATTTACAATTTTCTGCCTTTCTCTTTTTTACCCGTAATCAAAAATTTTGCTGATTGAACATGGTTGACCCTTGTATGCTATTTGGGGCTGCCACATATGGAGCATGCACTGCTCTATCCTGTGTTAAGGGCAAAAAAAAGGATCTTGCAGGTTGTAAATCAGCCATCTTGTCCAAGAAGAAAATGAAAAAAAGTAACAAGGCCTCTTCAATTATACCCCTCTCTGATGAACACACCAAGGTGCTGTATTTTGTGAGAGATAGCTATAGACCTCGCAACGTTGTCAATGTATACGATGAAAACAAGGCCAAAATTTACTCCTTTGAAAAGACCCAGTGTACCGAAACAGGAAGCCAGGTGTGCATTCCTCCACTTAGCCTTGTCAACAAGAAACGAGAAAGCATGGTGCCCTGGGATCTCGTTAATGTGAACCAGCGAAGAATTGTTGCAAGGCTTGGAATAAAAAGAGCGAAATCCTGGATTGAGTTTATGCCCCATTACAACATGTCGAAATCCAAGGGCTGTTATAGCAGCAACATGACTATTGTAAAGTCACAAAAGTCAATGCTACTTGGTGTTTGTTGCTCCTCTAAATACCAAACGTTTCTCAAGGCGAGAGATGGCGAGGGCAACGTCTGTGGACGATATGAATGGACAAAGCTTGCGATGAATCTTGACTGGATCACTCCAACAAATAACCCAGCTGTTGAATGTCGTAGGCGCGTTGCTATTGCCAGAAAACTCTCGGCGAAAAACTTCAAATGCATTACTAAGGTTCTGGAATGTACAAAAGACAAGATACCCTCATGTGTTGACAATGCTGACAATGCCAATAATATTATTGATTATGAAATTACCTACGATTCAACTTTGATACCCAGAGAACTACTCATTACAACTACATTCATCTCGATAATGACTCAGTGGAAACATCTAAAACAGACCAAAACACTACTGACCCAAGTAGGCTGTCCAAAGGTTGGTAAAATCAAGCGTATCAAGCGAAAAGTTCTCATGAAAACCAAGCATGTTCTTCATATGGTTATGGCTACTTCCGAAATGAAAACGAACATGGCATTGATTAAATCACGGAAAATGAAGGGTATCTCAATGAAACTGTTGGGGAAAACAGTCCCTCCTACTCTCACCAATCCCAAAGGTGATCCGTTAATAAATGCTTGCAAAAATGTCAAACCATATGAACCTTTATGCGATGACTCTGGATTCAGTGTCAAGAAGAAAAAGCAAATTATTGGTCCTTGTGGAGATCTTCTATGTGCTCATGGAATCGATAAGCCAGAAGTGAAATGTGATTATGATTATAAAGATACCAAATGTCCAACTATTTCCAAAATATGTGCCGTAAGCGAAAGCTGCCCTACTAACAAAGGAAGCTCAAATAACAATAATGGTGGAATCACTATTATCAATAATCCTTTACCACCGCAGAACACCTCTGGAATGTGTACTAATAGTGGTCAATACCCCAATAATATGATACCTGATGATAGAAATTATAGTAAAGCTTATTCTTTTGGAACTCATCAATCCAGTAGCTACTTTGATAACATTTCTCCATTTTTAATTACAGAAGAAGAAGAAGAGGAAATCATCCAATCTCCTTTTTACATTGATGATAGTTTGGATATTTCGACCCTTTATAGTGAAGATAAACTCTGGGATCAGGAGTTAGGAATTTCTGGAGCATCTAGAAGTAACCAAGATGTTTATATCGATCCTTCATATGATACTGATCCATTTGAGTACTACGATACCCCTATACAATATCACAATACCGGATTTAGTCCATATGAACAAGAATACGTTGATTATTATCCCTCAGAAGAATATCATTATTCCAACATCGATGATATTGAATTCCAGAAATTACCCTTCAGCAGTACTAATAAGAGATCAGCTAGTCACCGTTCATCAGCAAATAGATGCGCTACCCGAACTCCTACTCCGGTGCCATCACCTTCTTATATCTACAAAGATGGACATCATTCTTTATCGCCTTCCGCTTTAATATATGAGCCTCTTTCAAAAACTAATTACTATCAACCAGCAGAAACCTTTTCTGTTGGCGATGAATATACCTCCAACAAATGTCTTTTTTCATCATTCAAGAGTAAAAAGAAGAGAAAGAAAAATAAAACTAGAGATTATGAAACCATAAAAAATACCAAATTCAATAAAAAGCTTGGTTACGTGGGGTCAGATTTGTTGAAAAAGGGCTGTCTTTCAGCTCCATGTCTGGTCGAATCTGTTTGCAGCTCGCCAGGTCTTATCAAAAACAAAGTCATGCCGTTATCATCGTTATGCTCTCGTAGCGATGGTAAACCCTCTTCCTCTTTTTTTAATAGAAAAAAACGGAAACTTTTAGGAAGCATGAGCGGTTCCGCAGATTTTCCTACTTCTAGAGGTAGAGATGTTAATAGAGGATATTATAGTTAGTAAAGAGAAGATATACAAAGCGTAGTTTTTTATTATTTGTATAAATTTAATTTTCGGAAATGATGATATTGGCTGAGATTACATTCAGATTCAAACTAAATTCAAAATCCATATAGAGAAATTTAAATAAAAAAAAGTACTTTTAATAATAATTTATAAATAACTTATTATATTATTATGATCATTAACTAATTATTCTAATATATTTACTTGTATAAATTTATATCTTCAGATCCAGAGTATTTATCCTGCATTTTTTTTCTATTGCTTTAGAAAAGAGTTTAAAAGTGGATAGACTTGTTGTAAGTGGCCATAGCAGCTTCCTTGAAGGCCTCAGAAAGAGTTGGGTGAGCGTGGCAGGTACGGGCAACATCTTCTGAGCTAGCACCGTATTCAACGGCAAGAACAGCTTCGGCAATCATTTCACCGGCGTTGGGGCCAATGATATGGACACCGAGAATGCGGTCAGTTTCCTTGTCACTGATAAACTTAACAAAACCCTCAGTGTCGAGGTTGGTCTTGGCACGGGAGTTAGCCATGAATGGAAACTTACCAACGTTGTATGCAACACCGCTGGCCTTGACTTGTTCTTCGGTTTGACCGACCCAAGCGACTTCTGGATGAGTGTACATGACAGATGGAATGGCACCGTAGTTTACATGACCATGGCCGTTCTTGATGTATTCGACAGCAGCAATACCTTCTTCTTCGGCCTTGTGGGCAAGCATAGGTCCATATGTGACATCACCAATGACTCTGATGTGTGGGTGCTTGGTTCTGTATTCTTGATCCATAACAACACGTCCCTTTTCGTCTACTTCAACGCCAATCTTTTCGAGGCCAAGACCTTCGGTGTATGGGCGACGGCCAACGGCAACGAGAAGTACATCGGCTTGGAGAGATTCCTTCTTACCGGTCTTGACGTTTTCAACTTCAATGTCGACAACATCTCCGTTTCTAACACCAGTGAGAACCTTGGTTCCGGTCTTGAATTTCATACCTTGCTTTCCAAGAATCTTTTGTGTTGATTTGGCAACTTCACCGTCCATACCGGCACCAATAGCGGGTTGGAATTCGATAACAGTAACCTCAGATCCCAAACGAGACCAAACTGAGCCCATTTCCAAACCAATGATACCACCACCAATAATGGCCAGTCTCTTTGGAACTTCTTTAAGGGCAAGAGCACCTGTGGAGGAAACAATTCGTTCTTCGTCAACTTCAATTCCTGGGAATGGGGTTGGTTCAGAACCAGTAGCAATGATAATGTTTTTGGCCTTGAGGACAGCAGCTTCACCACCTTCAATAGGATCAACCTTGATTTCGTGTTCGTTAATAAAGCTACCGGAGCCCTTGTAGTAGTCGACCTTGTTTTGCTTGAAGAGCACTTCAATACCCTTGGTAAGACTGGTGACAGAATCTTGCTTGGCCTTTTGGAGTCCATCAATGTCAACTTTAACGTCACCAACAATAATACCACGCTTCTTGGTGTCGTGGACAATTTGGTGGTAAAGGTGGGAGTTATTGAGAAGAGACTTGGATGGAATGCATCCAACGTTCAAACAGGTACCACCTAAAGCACCTCTCTTTTCAACACAAGCAGTCTTAAGGCCGAGTTGTGCAGCTTTGATAGCGGCAACATATCCACCTGGACCACCACCGATAATAACAACATCGTGTTCACCAGCTAGAAAAAAAATGAAATATTAGTTAGGAGTTTGGACGTAAAGAGGGTAAATAAATATATGATAAGCCAGTATATTGTTTGTTTCTTTTGTTTTTCTTTAAGCATTTAAGCAGTAGAATTTATTCAAAAAATGTAAAATAAACATTTTTGATCATAAGAATATTATCGTCTCATTTTAGGTGTCGATTTCAATCAAAACTTGTTTCATTTATTTGAGGTATTAATGAATTCAAGCGTAAATCATATTGTGTAGATTCCTTAGTGTGATTGGTTGGGGAGAGGAGTTACTTATAGAAACCGACTTGTAAAAAAATAACTCTTTTTTTTTTTACCAACAAAAAAAAATGAAATTATTGTTACAACAGCAATAATCAAAGATTTACATAGTGCTAAGAAGCAAAAGAAAAGGTTGAAAATGAATAATTGGTTCACTGGGTAATTACAATTGTCTAGAGTATACTAGCAAATAACAATTTTAACATGGGACTTGATTTGGTATCAAAAACTTTGAGATATTTATTAATGACACAGAAACAGTTAAGAAAATAGAGATATAAAAGTGACAATTGCCGCAATTGATAAGAATTTTGTCAATTGATCTAGTATAAGCTCTTAAAAAAAAACATTCAATCAAAAATAGGCATAAGACATTTCAAAAAATGTTGAAAAAAAACTTTTTCTGTTTGAGATTACTTACCATCAGAAGCCATACCGCGAGTAAAAGTAGTTGCGGTGACACTTAAACGAGTGATACCAGACTTTTGAAGTCTTGGAGCACGTAAGAAAGTTCGACTAAGCATTTTTTTAGAGTCTATATATGTTGTTTAGTATTCAATTTCTCTTAAAGCGGAGAAAAAGACAAAAGGGAAGAGTTGAGTGAGGGTTAAAAGAAGAAAAAAATAGGTTGTTAAGGTGATTTTGAGTGAAGGAAACCCAATAAAAAAAAACAGCTGAAAGAAAAACAAATTTTGTAGACCGTTGTTACAAATTGTAATTACATCTAATGTAACATCCAAAGGCAGCCATTCTCTTAAGGTACATGCAAATCAAAGTGCAACCAAAAGAGAAGCCAATTTTGAATCAATCCAAAGTGGCATGTTTGTACGTATTCTTCATGAGATACTTCATGTCAGTAGTGGTTAATAGGATAGATAGTAAGTACAAGTTGCAACAAAAGTTTGAAATGTGATTTTTGTTAGTATAATTATCTTTTATAAAATTAGAATATATGGTCCTCATGCCAATAAAAACAAAACTCAAAATTTATTCATTTATATATTGAAAACAAGTAATAATAACTACAACAGCTAAATAATAAGTTTATAGAAAAAAAAAAAAAACGGTTAAATAAAAAAAAATGCTTCGTGGGAGGATCGAACTCTCGACCTTCAGATGACACAGTTTCTAATCGACTATGAGACTGACGCTCTACCGACTGAGCCAACGAAGCTTGTGTTTAGAAAAAGGAAAGATATAACAATATTAATAATAGTGAAACAGAAAGCTTCTCAAAAAATAAATTAATTTCTGATAATTTTACTTTTTTCATAAAATTTTAACGCATCATGTTTATATGAATTAATTAATTTAAATTACTCTATGGATTGATTTATATGGAATTCTGTTTACTCGTCATTATCAGAGTCCATCTCTTCATCTTCATCATTAGATGGGAAATCAGGAAATTTTATCTCAGACTTTGACTCTGGACCAAACCATCCTTCTTCATCATCGCTTTCGTTATCAGATTTTGCTTCTTCTTCGTCACTATTTTCCTTATCACTGTCAGAGTCTTTGTCTTCTTTCATTGAAACATCAGCATCTTTAGTCTCCTTTAGTGGATTAATAGTAATGCCTTGTGGAACATCTCTTCGCCTAGCACCTAACAAATATTGAACAGTGTATACATTAAGATCAGACAATTTGTTGATTTCTGAGTTGATCCTTCTGGTGTATTTACCTAAAGATCTTATCATACTAGCAAACTTATGTCTATTGTCCATAATGAAGCGACCGTGTACGGAAATCAGATTCTTGATCCAGATTAATTGAAACTCGACATGGGGCGACTCCTCAACGCTTGATGCTAAAAACTTGAGAAATCTATCAAGGTAGACAGGTGGAAAGTCTGCGGCAATGATTGGAATTTGAGAAACAGGAATGCCTTCATAAACCCTCTGAACTAAAAATCTTTCATTTAATCTAAATGCCATTATTAGAGCAGTAAGGTACTTTCCTTCTTTTAATGTATCAATGGTAGTTTTGACAGTAACATCAATATCTAAATCTAATGGATCGAATAATAAAGTGTCATCCTGCGAATAAACTAATAACCCTTCTGTAGAAGCAGCGCTGAATGAAATGCCAGTCGGTGAAAACTTAATACTTGATACTCTAATCTCTGGCCGAAGTCTTCTTGCTGATAAATCGCCTCTGGATGCACCTGGCAATGTTGTGTCTAATCGATCCTCTAAGTCTGAGGCTTCACCTGTAGTATCAATCAAGTCTAATGGACCCGCTTCTGTCATATTTTTACTGTTGAGCATATCCAAAGTCCCTTCAAGTGCCATGTTCTTTGAGACTACAAACTTCTTCAGTAGTACTTCGTTACGGACATCGTAGAGACAAATGTGTTTGCTGTTACCGGCCGCTAGTACTGTAGTTCCATCTGCACTATAGCATAAAGTTGTAAAATATTTCGATCTCTTAGAGTGTTCAGAAGTAAATTTATCAGTAGTAAATCTACCACCAGAGATGTCAAATTTCCCATCAACTTCTCCGATTTGCTTGCCCAAATCAACATCCCAAAAGGTAATCATTCCGTCAAGAGTTGCAACTGCCACCTCTTTTGAATCCGGTCTCATTGCAACTGCCAAAACATCAGATTGTAATTGCCATGGTTCAACATGAGTAGTTCTTCCAAAAATACTCCATATTCTAACAGTTTTGTCCCAACTGGTACTTGCCAACAATCCACCTTCAACACCAAAAGAAAGACCGGAAACTGGCCCTTCGTGACCTTGAAGTCGTTCTAATAATTGTCCATTTTGTACAGACCATAAGTGGATATCAAAGTCGTCTAAAGAGCCTGCGCAGATAATTTCACCACTTGGATCTACAGCTAAACAAGAAAATTGAACTCTATTTGGGGCTGTAAAAGTTCTGAAGTTTCTGTAACGTATTAAATCCCAAGCTCTTATTGATCCATCCAGTGATGCTGAGAATAAAACATTTCCCTTTTTAGAAAATTCTAGCGCAGTCACACCTGAAGTGTGTTCTGTAAATGTGACAATACTGAAACCACTGTAAGCGTCCCATACTTTGATCTTTCCGTCATCGGAGGCCGTAACGATTTTCGATCCGTCTGGTGAATAAACGACTGAGTTGAGAGAGTCGAAATGTCCTTGTTGCTTAAGGATATATGATTCTGATTGCCATTCCCAAACTAAAAGTTGACCAAGCTTGGAGGAACCAAATGCTAACCATTCGCCTGTCTTGTTGATTGTAACATTGTCGATGGCATTTTGTGAAATACTGAGGGTTTGGATCATATTGAATTCTGGAAGTTCATAAAGAGTGAAAATTCCTGTTGTAAACCCTACAACCAACAAGTTGGAAGCAGGGTGGAAAGCACATGTAGATACATAAGCGTTATTTTGATTAAAAAAGTTTTTGCTTACAATTCTCCATCTTAATGTTGAATCTTTAGTTTCGTTGTCGGATTCGTCCTCGAATCCTTCTGATTCTTCACCCTCTTTTACAAAGTCTTTCTCTGAAAGATATTTCCATTCAAAAAGAGCACCATCTTTACTTATAGAGTAGATTGTTTCTTGATCTTGTGAAAAAAATGCAGAAATAATTGAATCTTTATGACCACCGAGAACGCCCGCTGCAGCACTATCTTCAGAGTGTAATGAATAGATTCTGGTTGTAAGATCCTTTGATCCTGCTAAAAAAAATCTTGAATCGTCAGACCATTCAATGCTAGTGACTTCTGCGTAATGACCTGTATAAACGCGATGGCGGACAAAAGGTGCAAATTGCTTGTCACCGGTATCTTGAGGTGTGCGCCATACTTGAATATGAGGACCAGCCGCAACGGCAAAATAGTGACCATCTGGAGAGAATTTTAGATCGTGAACTGGATCTTTGAAATTGAAGTGATGAATAACGTTTCTTTTGATAAAGTTTACTAATATAGCTCGGCCATCTACATCTACCGAAAGCATTAGCGTTGCTTGAGCATTTAATGCAACGCATTGAACATTTTTGCGATGTTCATAAGCAAATGTGAACGATTTGTTGCTAGAAATAGCAAATAAAAGTTAGAACTTCTAAATATAAAAAAAAGTAAAAGCAAAACAAAGACGTACTTTGCGAGATCAAAGCAACTGACACGATTTCCAACAGGACTCAAAAGAGATTTACCATCTGGAGTGAACTGAATATTCCCTTGTCTATATACAGTACCGAAAATATTAGAAAGCTAAAGCAATGTGTTAGTTTAACGTTAAAACTTAATGAAATATAATTGTTTGATATACTTACCCTGTAGTCAAGTTTCATCTTAAATTGTGATATCGATGAAGGGGGAGAAAAAAAAAAAGGCTTTTGATGAGTGCTAGTTTTACAGTTGATGAAATTAAAAGTAAAAAAAAGATAAAAAATTTGGTTTTGGTTGAAAAATAAAATTTTTTCTTCCATACTTGATATTTCAGCCTCACCCTCAACATTACAATATTAAAATTTTTAGATTGTAGGCGCTTACCACTACAACCCATTTTTCTCATCTCTTCTTTTAATTCGTAACGAAATATAAATATATTTCTACATCAATATAATTAATTTCCATCTCTTTTCTAACAATGTCTAGTGAAAAGAAAGTCAAGATGTCTAGTTCGCTCATGGCTATGAAGTTCATGAGACAAGGCGAAGCACTAGAACAAGAGCAACAAGCCAAACGAAAACAACAAGAATTAGAAGATACATCAAAATGGACTTTAAAAAGCCTGCCTTTGGTACCGTCAAAGAAAAGAACAGTTAGAAAGCTACAAACCGTTAATTTTAACGATATATATGACAATGCTACACTATCACAAGATGCTCAAACTATAACGGGTAGACGCGAATTCGGTGATTTTGTCAAGGTACGATTAAAATTCCATACAATAAATAATAAAATCAAAATTCTAACAGGTTATAAAAATCTATAGACAAAAGAAGAGAAGAAAAAGGAAGACTCTGAGAGTGAGGAAGATCCAGATGAAAAGCTTTTGAAGAGTAATAAAAGACGTGGTATAGACAATCGCGAAGAATCGCCATCGCGTTCTTCCAAACGGAGAAGTACCGAAAGAATGAATAACTCTATTGACTTTAAAAACATATCGAAATCAGGATTTTCCAACTCTAATGAGAAAAACAACAACAAGTCACGAAGATACGGCAGAAAGAAATCCGAGTAAATTTAATTCTCGACTCAAATGACAATTATTTCTTGCTCTTTTTTTTAGAAGACTCACCTTCAGTGATGAATCCTCCTAGAACCAATGCTTCCCTAGCAGCATTGTTGATGTGTTTGAAACGATCAGGCCCTAGCTGAATACCACCGTACCATCTCGAAACGCAAACGCATACGTTCTGTGCGCCAGTCAACTATATATATGTTTATGTTTAATGTTAATTTCTTGTGAATGTTTAAGAAAATGATAAAAACTACAGCTATTTATAATCTTACCTCAAGCAGGTGTTGTAATCTTCCTCCAGCAGCAGTTTCTCCATCATCATCATAACCTTTTAAAACTATCTTATTTGGGCCCTCTGCGACATATGCTGTTATATTATGTGTGGCTTTCTGTATATGGTTGTCTTCCATTAGCAGATTGTAAGACTCAATAATATCGTCCATAGTGCAAGGAATTGGTGTTTTACAAGCAAACCCTATGAACACGGATTTTCTGTCGGTTATAGGAGGGCTGGATACCCATTTTGAAAATATCTTTTTAGATAGTTCTTCTTTAGAAAGATTTTGTTTTGAGTCTTCGGTGTTTAGTTGCTCTAATTGTTCCTGTAACTCTTCAAGTTGTTTTTGCCGGCTTTCAACGCTATAGTCTGGAAAGTTTTCACGAATCGCCTCAATGAGATCAAACAAGCAAACCTGGTCCTTAACAAAGACATCTTTTACAATTTTTTCGATTTCAGTTTGATCAGGTCCTTGTTTTACTGATAAAACATGAGGAGGTTCAGATGGATAATTTGAAGGAAAAGTCAGATTCAACGTGATGATGTAGTCAGGGATTTCTAACACATACAGAGACCCGTTTTGTTCCACAGACCCAGGATAAATTGCCTCGATTGCCTCTAGTTCGTCATCCAAGTCTTCCTTTGTCATTTTTCTCTCAGCGAAAGCATATATACGTAGATATGTATATAGATCCCAAATTTACAATTTGACACTTCTCTTAATGAGATGAAGAAAAAAAAAAAACAGCTAGTTTAATTTTTCATTGTGGAACGAAACACCAATTACACGTGATATGTTACTTATGTTACTTATGCTACTTGGATGTTACGTTGCAAGTACCCCGCAGACATATAAAGAGGTTGTCAGTTTTATAGCATGTATTATCTTTTTTTTTTTTTCTTAAGTCCCAACAAGAGAAGAAACGAAAATGCTAAAACCTCGATTAGAACATGCGAAAATGGAGGTTTTCTCTTTTTAATAAATTTAATTGTTGTATATTTTCTTTTTTGCTAAAAATTTTATCTCTTCTTCCTCAACAGTTAAAGCACTTCTTTATTAGTTAAGTCACACATTTTTACAAACTTTTTGTAATGACTGCCCCATCTCCCTCGTTTGACACTGTCAATAACAGTGATAATGATAATCCTCAGAAACAGCAAGACCAAGAAGTGAAGGATTCATTTCACAACAACAATTCTGGCTTATTTGCTCGTCAACTTGAGGTTCTTGCAGTTGCATGGCACGTCTTTTCAATTCCACTAATCTTGGCTACATTTTTACTCTGTTGCTCATTTCCTCCCTTATGGCCCTTTATCCTTGTGTATTTGGTAAGTATACTATCAATCTATTTTATCTATCTAGATCATGTAACTTTATAGCATATAAACTAACTTGCAATTATTATATTGTTCTCCAAAACTTATTTAAAGACATACTTTTTCATAGACAAAAGCTCTGAGAACGGATCAGCACCTGATCGATCATCTTGGCTTTTTCGTTCAAGTCCCTTCTGGAAGTACTTTGCTGAATATTTTCCAATTGTTCTTCACAAGACTCACGAGCTTGACCCAGCATTTCATATCATTGAGGGAGAGAAAGAGAATTTAGACAATGATGACAATGACCTAAGCAAAGACAAACAAGTTAATGGCACTAATAAAACTGAAGCTTTAAACGGAAACCAGAAAGCAAATGGAACAGCTGACGATAATTCCACACAAGCAACAACCTCTCAGTTTAAAAAGCCAAACAAGAAAAAATTGCACAAAAGAAAGACGAAAGGCAAAAAGGGTTCGTCAAAACATAAATATCATCATCATCATCGAGCTTCGGAAGCTGAAAAGTCAAGCAACAGTGAAGAAACGATTACTTCTCCCACTACAGAAAACTCTAATGCAAAGGATTCTGGAAAGCATCAAGAAAAGGTAAAGATCATTAAGTCATCTACAATTTACGAGCGGCCCATTGAAGAGAAAGGCTTTTTTGGCTTTCGTACATTCTTTCAAAACATCGGTTCTTGGATTTGGGGTATCTTTACTACAAAGAATCCAGTCAAGTACGGCGAAAGAACAGGAAAGCAGTACATTTTTGGCTATCATCCACATGGAATTATTGGAATGGGCGCTGTAGGAGGTGTTGCTACTGAGGGTGAGTATTTCGCTTAAAACGAGACTAGTTTCATGTTTCATGCTTTATTTTTAATTATATTTTTCACATGCTGAGCATACCCGCTAACATTAAAAAACGTTACAACTTGTCATTCATTATTTAGGTGCCAATTGGTCAAAAATGTTTCCTGGAATTCCAGTAACAACATTGACGTTGGTTAATCAATTTCAGCTTCCTCTTTACCGAGATTACTTGTTGGCTCTTGGTCTTGCCTCTGTATCGAAACGTAGTTGCCTAAACCTTCTTAAAAGAGGCCAATCCATTTGCATTCTTGTGGGAGGGGCACAGGAAAGTTTGCTAGCTCGGCCTGGTTATATGGATTTGGTTTTGAAAAAAAGAAAGGGGTTTGTCAAAATTGCCATGAGAGCTGAGGGGACAAGCTTGGTACCAGTTATTGCATTTGGTGAAAATTCACTGTATGATCAAGTTAAAAATGATCCTAATTCCAAGCTTTATCAACTTCAGACATTTGTGAAAAACAAAATTGGATTCACAATACCTTTGATGCACGCTAGAGGAATTCTTAACTATGACTTTGGAATCATTCCTTACAGACGACCAGTCAACATTGTTGTGGGAAAACCAATTGAAGTTCCTTATATTCCCGAGCCTACAGATGAAGAGGTTGAAAAATATCACAGTATTTACGTCGATGCTGTCGAACAGCTCTTCAATGACCATAAGGACAAGTTTCACAACTCAGAAGCTCTTCATGATGACATTGTATATCGTGACTTGCAATTTGTTGAGTAATTTTTTTAATTTTGCTTTATTTTATTTTCCTTCTTTTGAAAGGGAAAAAAAAGTGTTTTTGTGTTAAGTTTATTTGTTTTGAAGCTAATATTTATTTATATACCTTTTAGTAAATTAAGTAAAAATATTAGATTCAAATCTTTAGCTTTCTTTCTCTTGTAAAAAAATAAAAGCCTTTACCCAACGTAAGTTTCATATGGCTGGTAAAAATAAAATAAAAAAGGCCTCCAACCTTGCATGTAAGTTCAGTTTGCCCTTTCTAAAATATACCAAAATTAAAAACCACATTTATAAGCAAACAAAAACTGCAGTTGCTTTTTTTCAGTTTTGAATATCCCTATAACACATAAATAGCATTATGGTATCGATTGGAAGGCAACAGTACAGATTGTTTGGCCTACAGCTCCACCAAATTTAAACTTTGGATATTCGATGTTAGTATAATATTTAAATTTGCCGCTCTTTTCCATGATCACAATAAGTTCTTCTTGAGTAAAATTACAAGAGGTAATAACTAAAAGGCCAGGCTTTATTTTGTCTCCTGACTTGTCGCCCACAAGTCTCGCAACCCTCAAAGGATATAGATCAACACCAGAAATCTCTGAACCTTCGTAGTTGTACTTGAGATCGGAAAGAGCAATTGCGTCAAGTGTGCCCTTGTCTAAAATAACGTCCCAGTAAGGAGGAACACTTGGCCGAAGCTGCTTCAGCCAGTCTTCTGAAGAAAGAAAGTCAGCATGTAGGAATTCGTAAGACTCATCTTCAGGATCCCAATGATAGTTCTTGACTGCAATTTTACGAGCAAGATCAACAGATTGTTGAGAATAATCGATCCCTGTTAAGTGGCCCTCAAAGTCTTGGTCTCGTAGATTAAACAAAAGCTCACCGTTGCCAGTTCCTAAATCGAGAAATGAAGACTGATCTGTAATCAATGGATGTTCTTTATGTTCCTCTTCTTCTACAAGTCGTCTAAGTAGCCTGTATATTGTATCTTGAGCATTGGAATCACTAAACCAGCTCTCGCCAGTGTCTTCTGGATTTTTTTCAAAGTTGGAAATTTCTCGAGAATAGGCATTATCCCAACTAAATTGCAAAATATTTTCTTAGTAACAAACAATCTAGTAGATGAATGCAAAGCAAAACTTACTATTCTCTAGTACCTAACTTTGAAGGGTTTAATTGTTCTACTTCGTCTGGCATTTTAATGTTGATAGTCTTTAGTAAAACTTAAGATATAAAAACTATTGAATTATTTACTATATATAGTATTGTGCCAAAAAAAGTTATTGTGAAAATGAATTTCAATATCACGTGGAAATATGGGCAAGACCTCATATATTTTTCCGCCTTGCTTTAAATAAAATTCATCCTCCCTACAACATCTAGAAGCCAATGCAAATTTATTGACAAAGCCACATTTTTCATTATTGTTATAAAGGTTTAACAAAATTTTTGAGCAGATAAAAGTCCATTAAATTAAAGCTATGTCTAAGTATACCAAATATATATATCACAAAAATAAACAGAAATAAATAAAAGCCAACACTAGTAGCCTAATAAGCAAAAGCAAACACTGCATTTAGCAGATGATACAAGAAGAGGCAACACCGCCTTGATCTTTCACTTCTTCAGTATCCAAGATTTTAGATACGGTGCAAGAAGTGGCGACATCACTCTGTTCCCGTACTTCTTCAATG
>CBXB010000009.1:202448-216247 GCA_000817185.1 Magnusiomyces clavatus CNRMA 12.647
CATTGAAGAAGTACGGGAACAGAGTGATGTCGCCACTTCTTGCACCGTATCTAAAACCTTGGATACTGAAGAAGTGAAAGATCAAGGCGGTGTTGCCTCTTCTTGTATCATCTGCTAAATGAGTTCTAAAAAGCAATGATTTTTTTAGTAGTCAAAAATATTATTTATTTTTATAGTTGTTTGTTGCTCAAATAATTGTACTATTATATAATTATAGAAACGATTGAAAATAAATAATAGCTTTGTTTTTTTTAATTCTATATTGAAATATTCAGCATTGTTGTTTGAAATATTTATGCTTTATAGCTTCATAATACCTCGGTTTGTAGGTTTTAGTAAAAATATAATTTCATTAAATTGAAAGATATTGGTTGATAAATTAACAAGGTGGTGTGTATATCTATGGTGCTTAATATTGAGATTTAAGGTACTTCGATTTAGACGTATTTTTAAGCTTCTGTACCGAATAGATATTAATCGCATATAAATATCGCCACCACCAAGTCTTTATCTTTTCCATTTATTTTTTGAATTTTTAAAGGCCGTATGTATATTCTTAAACATATTTTCTCAATCCTACATCAATCAAACAACTATTTTGTGGCTCTTCGGATTGATTTATAGTAGTTGAAAAATTTAACGCTGCAGTTTTGGGTCTAATTTCAGTCATCCCCAATTAAAGCTATTTTAAACATAGTGCCACTGTACAACAACAATAGCTTTGTAATGGAAATCGACAAAAAATAAGAAAACTAAAATATTGTGTTAAAAATCAATCATCTCTTTTTTTTTCCTTTCCTCACTTATCTTTTCTCTCTATTTTCTTTTTATACCCTACCTTTGTATTTCTCCTCTTGCTTATCAAACTATTATTGCAGGAAACTCTCTACTTAGTATATATGACTAAAATATGAATCAGTTGGTTTCAGAAAAAAATCAATCCAAGCCAGACAATCACAGGACATATCATCAAGGATTCACGCCTGAGTCCGAGGAACCTGGCTCCCCCAAAAAAACAGGTATCTGGAAACTCTCAGTTTCTGAAACTGAACAAGGAGCTAATTTCAACTCTGAACGTCATTCAACTTTTAGCTCAACACCCCTCCTTCCAAAATCCAAGTTTCATGAACAGCAGTTGATTGCTACAGGAAGTCAGAGAAAGCTTGGCTTGTCGATGACAGCTGTTGGTTCAAATATCTATACATCAACAACAGACGACGAAACAAACGCCAGCGATCAAGGGGAATTCATGGATCATTTGTTTTCTCCAAAGCTCAGTTATGAAGACGATGAGCTTCAGTCAGAGCATGATTCTATTAAAGGCCGTTACGATAGTACCCCACACCTTCTCCAAAACAGAAATATACCATCTCAA
Organism: Magnusiomyces clavatus CNRMA 12.647; assembly: GCA_000817185.1. Classification (NCBI taxonomy): domain Eukaryota; kingdom Fungi; phylum Ascomycota; class Dipodascomycetes; order Dipodascales; family Dipodascaceae; genus Magnusiomyces; species Magnusiomyces clavatus. Next base: position 203,824 of record CBXB010000009.1, read on the forward strand.
AAAGAAATTGAAGATACCGAAGAGAGTTCCAGTGAAAATGACCAAGCTTTTCAATCGTCGAGTAAAGTTAATAAGCAAAAATCCAAAAATAGCCAGCATATACAGTTCACTCACCCTGAAGATAAGGGAAAAAGCCAAACAGCTGATAAGGCTAAAAGTCCAAATTATTTTTTTCAAAATGATAATTTTCTAAACACCAGCAATAGCGCTGAAAGCTTTCAGTACAATCCTCAATCTGTAAGAAGTTTGACATCTCCATCAACCGCTCAATATTCACCATTAGGTTGGGGTTACAGTTCGATGCCATATGTTTCATCAACCGGTGCTACGAGCATTCCTAATAACTACTCCGCAATGGATCTAGATAGCACTTCTAGTTTTGGTTTGGCAGTGGAAAAACCTTCAAGCTCTCTTATGAACAAGAGTGCTTCTCAAGTTGATAGTAATAAAAAACACACAGATCAGTATGGGTTTTTTCAGGAACGGCTGAATTCTAAAAGCACAAAACTACCTTCTTCGCTGCCCAAATCTGTGATCATGCCTCTTTGGAATGAAGCATTATTTAACTTTAATCAAAAAACCCCTAATAGCACCAGTCCTCCTCCAGAAAGCCGTAGTACTTATACACAAACTAGTCTTTCACCTGTTTCTGATCCGATTCCTTCTCCTGAAGCTGGTTTTAATTCAAAAAACTACAAAAGAGAAGTTTCAAATCAGCAGCAAAGAAATACAATTAAAAAAAATAATGAATTTTATATGAACAAAAACCAGAATGAGCCTCATTCTAATAATAACCAAAAGTCTCCAGCTAGCAGAGGCAGTGCTTATTCTCATATTGGCTCACTCATGGATCTTCGATTAGGGGTCTCTAGATTTTATCCCCAAAAAGAACGTGAGACTACATTGACAGAGCTAAATGACCTTATCATTTTGTTTGACAAGTATATCAGATCTCTTAAGCCATCAACCATTTGTTATCTCGAGCCATGTAATGAATCGAATACTCATCAAGACCTTTTACCTCTATTTAGCAACCAAGCATTCAGCATTACATGGATCGTAGCTCAAGTCAATTTTAACAAGCGTGAGCGAGCGCAGTTCCTTGAGTGGAAGGAATATAAAAATGTCCCCAATTACAATTTTTGGGGTCGTCAACAAGGTAATGGGGCATATGCAGACAGGAATCACTTTGTGACAACATCAGGCCGACACGATTCGGGAAGGCCTGGTGGAGGTCGTGAATCAACTTCCAATCTGCAAGCTGCCGGAGAATCAAAAGATACAACAGACTCCAAAAGGCTTCAGGTCAGAGCCTTGCGAATGTTATATCCCAAAAAGGATTTGGGCTACGAAGAGTTAAAAATGTGGAACAGAGAGTTTTACAAGAGCCATGGCGACTTGCTCAATGCTCTTGTTAAGGTGTTGGAGATGTTTGGAGACATCACTGATGAAGATTTGACATCTGACGAAGAATCTAGTTACAATGACGACCAAACATATGACAACGACTATGGTTACAACACTGAAAATGGCTATACTTGTCAATCAAATAATAACAGAAATCAGCGCAACAAAAACAAGAAAAAATCCACAGCTGCTACTCGCAAGGCTAATAAGAAAAAGGTTAAAAAAATCAATCTCAAAGATGAAAATCCGTTAGTTTATTACTCTTGTTTCAATGGAGAAGTTATTGTTAGAAAAAAGGATGTCAAAAAGATTAAAGATTTCTATTGTAATCATATGAGAACCTTGTGTGCGCAAATGAAGCAGCAGATTTGCATTCAATTTAATGAAGAAATGCGCCGAAACTTGGAAATTTCTCAAAAGGTTTTTAACATTGAGTTTTAATTATGATCAAATTCTTATTTATTTATTTATTTCTGCCAATGATCTGAAAATGACAATATCAAAGTGAAGGAAAAAGTTAGATTATGTATAATTAGTATAGGCCAAATGTGTCAAAATCTCATCAAATACAGATAAATATTGATAAAGTAGATGAGATTTGATAAATCAAATGACATCTTTTTGCTCTTTTCTTATACTAAAAAAGATTTAAAAAGATAAAAATAAACAGTTTTAATTTTTTTTTAAATATTTTTATTGGACCATGAGAAAAAAAAAACATACACATTAATACAAACACATTTATAATCTTTTCTTTTTCATCACAACACAATTTCTTTTCTTATATTCCAATTCAGAGAAGAGTCATTATAAAAGAAGAAAAAATGCTTAGTTTCTCTTTCTGTATCGTCTTTCTGTGGAAGCAGAAACTGGGTGGACGTTGACAGCAAGCTTGAGACCGAGAGACTTGAGGAGTTCAGCGGTTTCTCTTTCGACATCAAGAGCACCATCAGAGCGAGAGAGATCAAGAGCAGAGACTTCTGGAACGTATTGATCACGTCTTTCTCTTTCTTCTTCTTGAAGCTTGAAGGAGATACCTCTAACTGGTCCCTTTTGAATACGCTTCATCAAGTGTGTGGTGTAACCGGCAATCTTGTTACGGAGACGCTTGGATGGAATGTAAGCAATTTCATCGGCAAGACGCTTGTTTACTTCAAAGTCAAGAGTGAGCTTTGGGTAGTAACCTTCAATCATTTGCTTAGCAGCACGCTTAACAGTCTTAGTTCTAACGCGACCCTACATTTACATCAAAATTGAATCATGTTAGTAATTATTATTCTTAAAGAATAAGATGTGGGTTATTAATCTGTCAAACGTTTGGCTGAAATTTTTTTTTTTTTTTGTTCTACATCTCATTGCAAAAAGTCGACGTAAAAAAAATATCAAATCAATAAAAAATGTCGAAAGATCATGTATATGATAGAAACAAATGATTTAAAAAAAATCCAGCAAAGTCGATCGTATGGTTTGATGATTTGAAAAGTCGCAAATTCAAAAGTTTAGACATACCATTTTGCCGATATATTTCTCAATGTATGTGTGATGTCGTCGATGGAGGTGATGATGTGAGAGGTGGGAAATTCTTCAGGATGTAGAAGAAAAAAAAGAGTAGACCAAAAAAAATGTCAAACTGCAAGAGAGTGGTTGAAAAAACTAGGGTTTTTTATGAATTAGGTCAACTATTTCCATATTGGGAATATAAGACGTTGATTTACACGCAAAGAGTGTGGTATGTGTAGCCTTGAAACTGGAGTCAAAAGACTTTTATTTTTATTCATTTGTTTGTCATGATTAGTCATCTTGGTTATATATGACAACATGTATGACAGAGTTATTTTGTAACTAATCTCTTATTTTTATTTTTTATTTTTAAACTCAAGTATTTGCTGCCACTTTTAAAAAAACACTTAAATAATACAACGCCATTATTATTAATATTTATTTACAAATTGTGCCCAAAGTTATCATATTTTTGTAGATAAACTACAACATTAATTTAGGTTAAGGAAATCACTTAAATATATTCACCAAGTAAATACACTCAAACACCAGCAAAACAAATAGGGCTCCCTTGATTGTGTTTCAACAGTTCGATTACGAGAGTATTTGGTTTTTGTTGCCTGATACATTTTTTGTTACATTCTTGTTGATTCCCCAATAAACTTTTGTTACAAAAAGACAGAAAGAAAACAAAAACAAAAAATCGAAATAAACATATAACCGATAAGCCATGAATTTTGAAATATGACAGTTGTAAATAGAACAAATCCTCCAGCAAATCCTTTAAAAATCGGTGAACCGGGTCAAAAGTATGTATATTATCTATTTATTTACTTTATTTATTTTCAACATACTAATAAAACCGTTTTTATTTATAGGTTTCATTGTGACGTATGCGCGTGTGACTGTAGTAACTTGGTAAGAATCCGATGTGCAGAATGTACAGACTATGATCTATGTGTGATATGCTTTTCCAAAGGAAAATCGTCAGGAAATCACAAGCCATGGCACAAGTACATGATTGTCGAACAACATGCATACCCAATCTTTGATGAAGACTGGGGTGCTGATGAAGAGCTGCTGCTGATTGAAGGCATGAAGACATTTGGTGTTGGTAATTGGCAAGATATAGCAGATCACATTGGAGGCCGGTCCAAGGAAGAAGTAGAAGAACACTATAAAAAAGTGTATCTCGAATCGGAAACATATCCAGTTCCAAATTTAAAACGAAAATTTAATATCGATCCTTCAGAGTTTATAGAGAAACGAAGGCGAAGAATTGAGGATCGGCGGGCAAACGCCATGAAGCTGCTGCCGCCAAAACAGAAACCCACAGCATCAGTACCCTCATGTCATGAAGTCCAGGGTTACATGCCTGGTCGTCTAGAATTTGAATCAGAATACGAAAACGAAGCAGAAACCCTTGTCAAGGACATGGTCTTTGAACCAGAGGACAATGAGACAGAGATTGAACTTAAGCTTACAGTGCTTGATATTTACAACTCACGGCTGACAACACGAGCAGAACGCAAGCGAGTCATGATCCAGCATGGCTTACTCGACTACCGCAAAAACGTCGCACTGGACAAGAAGCGCAGCAAAGAAGAAAAAGACCTGCTCAACACTCGACTACGCGCTTTCGCGCGGCTCATGACCGCACAGGATTTTCAAAACTTTCAAGCAAGCGTGCTGGCAGAGCTCTACATTCGAAAACGTATAGCCGAGCTTCAGGAGTACCGCCGGAACGGGATCCGCTCATTTGCAGACGCACAAAAGTACGAGACAGACAAGGCGGTGCGGATGGCCACGCTCAACATCTCAAGCGGGTCGTCGTCGCACTCATCGCACCACGTCGGGTCCTCACGACACACAGCGACTTCGTGGGCTGCCGCGTCGTCACGGTACACGGGCAACCTCGCAGTCCAAGCCAAAGCGGCAGCAGCAGCGGCAGCCGCTGGCCACCCAGACCTGCACTCTACTAACCACCATCACTTCACGTACACTGGCAGCGGCACCGTCACGCCACAGGTTGCGCTCGCAGGCGGTGGCGTTTCCGGCGCCAGCACTCCAATTCGGTCGCTCAGCGTACCACCAACCGACGATGGCGAAGGAGCAAACAACAACACGCCAGAAAGCATTGCACAAGCTACAGCAGCACGACTCGCGACGCTCAACGCGAGACTGTTTCGCAAACCGGTACCGAACCCGCTGGACATTTCGCACGCGCCAGACGTCGAACTGCTGTCGCCCGAGGAACAGATGCTGTGCTCGCAGCTGCGGATCCTGCCCAAACCATACCTGGCCATTAAGGAAACGCTGTTCCGCGAGCTCTTACGCAACGGCGGCACACTCAAAAAACGGACAGCTAGAGAGCTACTTAAAATTGATGTCAACAAAACGGCAAGAATTTATGAATTTTTTCAATCACAAAAATGGATTTCTTAGAGTAATAGCAATATTGTTTTATATTTTTTTTCTCATGTGTGCATATTAACATATATACAAAAGTATAAATATTTGTAATGATTAATTGAGTATTATTGTTATATTATATATGATTATTAAATTGAAAAAGAGAAAAAAAAAAAAAAAAATAAAAAAAAATAAGCAATAAAAATAGATCAAAAAAAACTAGAAATAAAAAATAAAATAAATAAAATATTACAAAAAATAAAAATTATAAAGGTATATCTTTTTAAGCGTCCATTTTCACCCAACTTGTACCAATAAGTTTTTGGGTGGTACCAGCAAGTGAAGAAGAAGAGCCTGCTGTATTTTGTTCAATATGAGAAGAACTAGCAGTTGCAGAGGTAATTGAAACTGGATCAAAGTACTTTGTGTCTGAAGATGTTGGCGTGCTACCATCATTATTAGTGCACGTAGGAGAAGAATGACCTGTGCCTACTGAAGATCCGCTGTAGTTACGAGCAAAGTCGTATGTTTGTAGTGCTGGTGGTGGGACCAACAAATCCAATGATGAAGATGAGTATCGACGTGTACCGATCATGTTTCTACGTTCTGGTGAGTTATTATTATTATTATTATTGTTGTTGTTGCTATCGCTACTACTGCTTCTACTGCTGCTGTCGCTGTTGATTGGAGATGTGCCAGAAAGACTGTGTCTCTTAGTAGGACTGGGACGACGACGGTTGACTCTGCCACGAGTAATCTTTATTGCTGCTGCTTCGGCAATTGACTCTGCTCTAGAAACTTGTCTAGGCACAAGAGAACCCTTCAAGTTTGCAGAATTTGGCACTCCCCGCTTTGGGACAGTGAGCGGCGGGAGGTTTGCAATTCGCTGCGATTTTACAGAAACTAAACTTTGACGACTAGAAGAGCCACTGTTGGTAGGATTGATTGGTGAAATTTCTGGGATACCAGCTGCTGGAACAGTAGAAGATGAGGAGGGAGATGAAGCATTGCAAAACTCTGCGCGGGCTGGAGAGTGCAAAACGTAGTCACTGGAAGAGATTGCCTCAGAGTTTTTGACAATGTGATGTGGTAATGTTTGTCTGAAGGCCAACTTCATAGGAAAAACAGAAAATTGAGAAGAGGTATCTGACTCCTCAGAGTATATTGAATTGGTACGAGGGGAAAACGCAGAACGTGAAGGCACAGGAAGAGTGCTGGCTTTTGTAACACCCTTGCCTTTACCTTCAAAATTAGATGTGTTGGAGGGGGGGTTTGAAAAAGAGTAATTTGTGCTTTTGTTTTCCAATTTTGGCGGTTTGCTGTTTAGCACAGCATTGTTGTTGGTAACAAAAGAAAAGCCAATTGACTTTGAAAGGGCAGAGTCGGCTGTCTTTGAAGTTGCCAAAGGTGAGTTTGAAGCATCAAGATTAGTCAAGTTTGGAGAAACGTCGCCTGCAAATGAGGTTGATGGATCAGAAACATCATCAATGTCCTCATAATCTTCGTCACGGTCTTCATACTCGGCTGGGCTAGCACGGTTAGAAGCTGATGATGTAGAAGATGAGGAGCTGTTATCCTGTTGTTGCCATGTTTGATTAGCTTGCTCAAACAATGGCGTGTCCATGCCTTGAATTTCTTCAGAAAGGGAGTTAAGTTGACGTTGTGACTTTGCCAAAAGCTCAGAAGCACGGGCCTCCAACTCGTGAAATTCTCGGTTAACATCTTCCAGAATCAATTCGCTGAAATCATGCTGTTGTGCCAAAAGATGAGGAATTTTTTGTCTAGAGTTTGGTCTAGAGCCTGCAGGAGAAGAAACAGCGCGTTGTCGAGCATGAACACCAGTTCCTGCAGTACTGGTTTCATATGTTTTATCAGCATTTGGTGAGCTTACAGAAGGGCTTGTTCTGTTGGACTCTGGGGCTGGATTAGATGTAGCAGATAAATAAACGGCTGAAATATATGGTTCTGACACAACACGTTTCTTGGGAACAATTTCATTGGAAGCTAAAGAAGCCGATGGTGAGTTTTCTGTGGATCCAGGAACAGGTGTAAGCTGTGAATCAAGTAGATGTGGTTTGGGGTGACTCTTGATCCAAAGAGACTCCTTCCCAGGAGTTGAAAAGGTATCATTAGTACCAGCGGATGATTGTGAAGACCCAGTAGATGATGCATTTGAAATTTGCCTATTGATAGCAGGAATAGCAGAAGAGGACTCTACACTAGAAGTTGTATGATTAGATCCATATCTTTTGACACTAATAGTTGGTAATTCAGAGGCTCGATCGGCTGTTGATGAAACAAAAGAAGTATGTTCTTGTGATTTGAGGGCTTGTCCTTGAGCATTTTCTTGTTGGGCAGCTGGTTGAGGTTCTGCAAAGTTTTCCCATTCAGCATCAGTACTTTTTGCGGGTTCAAATTGATAAGCTTGAACTTTTGGAGAAACAAGTGTAGAGTACTTAGTTTGGAGCTCACCACTTGTCAAGGCACGTTTGATAGAAGATGCGGTTCTTCTGTGGGTCTTAGGCTGGCTGCTAGAAAATGAGTTTGGAGATCTATGAGGAGGAGGAATAGGAGCAGAACTTAAGACAGAAGAAGTGGAAGAGCTGCCTGGAGTTGGGGGAAGAGCATCTTCATAAACATCTTCAGCATCTTCTTCACTAATATAATCGTCATCTACAAAGTTTTTTGAATGTGTATCATTTAAATGGGTACCGTATCGATAGGTTGTTTCATGCTGGTTTGTAACTTTCTGGGTATTATCGTCATGCTTGTTGTTGTTGTTGTTGCTCTGATTGCTTTTTGTAGATTGATGACGAGATGCTTCAGTTGAAAAATTGATATTTCTGTTATTTTTATTATTACTAGTGTGATTATTAAAGTCACCAGTATGGGTTGATGAAGTAGAGTTTGATCCAAATGAAGAGACTGTCTCTGTATCTCCAGTATAGGATTCAGTGTCATCATCATCATTCTTTGCTTCATTTGAAGCTCTTCCAAAGGATTCTGAATTACATTGGACAACCGGCTCACCGTGCTTGATCTGCCATTCCTTTTGAAGTTTCTGTAGCCTAAGATTTTCCAATTCCTCCATCTCCTTTCGAAGAATGATTCTGACAGCAATTGCTCTTCGTAGATAAGTGGACCAAGTGTTGACAAACGCCAGTGCTTCTTCTACCTTAATTGGGCCATCGAGGTATCCTTCATCCATCTTGGACAGCCTATCCTTAGAGATGGGTTCAAGCTCTATACCAGGAATAGGAGAGCGGCCTTTTAATAAATCTTTACGCTTTATAATGTTCTGATCTTTATAATTTATTGATGCTGAAGAAGATGTGATAGATAAAACTGATTTGGCGCGTGAAAGAGAGTGTCTGCGATAGAGAGATGAATTTGAGTTTAAACTGTAAAGAGATCGGTGTGATTTTTTCCTTGATAGCCTAGATGCATTTGTCAGTTGACGCTTTACTGCTCTTACTTCGTCTAGATCCTGTTGAAGCTTTTCCAAACGCTCGTCAAGAGGATCTAAATATTTTTGTTGATGTCTGCTTTCGGTGGTATCAGCTCTGGTGACACCAGGACCTACTCCACTAAACCCTGAATAGACATCATAATCATCATCATTGTTATTTTCAAGCTCGGGTTCTTCTGGTATGGGTTGCTCTAATGGATATTCGGATGTCATGCTTCCCAAACGCGAAAGAGGACGATCTTTAGTTGAGTGTATCCGCAAGGCGCCTGAAGAATGACGCGACTTGATAGATAATTCTTCAGCGGAGCCTCTTGGATCAATTCCTGAGACCTTTGTGACGCGCAAAGGTTGTGAGATCTTGGGTCCTGGAGATGTAGTAGGTGTTGGAGTTCTTGGTTCTGGTCTGAAATTCAAGAGTTGGATAGATTTGATCTTGTACTGACGAATCTTGCTGCGAGGCCTTATTATGGGGCTCGGAAGAGTTGCTGTCGATTCTCTGAGTTGTTTTTTAGAAAAGTAAAGACGAGGTTTCGAACGTTTACGAAAAAGACGAATGAAGAACTGACGGATAGGAGAGCCACGGATTGAACGAGTAGACTGTTTGCGACGGACCATGAGCACTGACGAACCAAATTCTTGAACATTAAGCTGTTCTAGAGAAGAAATTGAATGAAAGTGTCGATGATTCGCGTTTTTGTTTTGATCTGCTGCAGCTGGTTGTTGAACATAGGTAGGATTTTGTGATCGCCTTATCGTTGTAGCGTCTCTATGAAGACCTGAGGTTTCATCTGAAGACATTTGAGGCTTTGATTTTTGTGAGTGATGTTTTTTTGGTTGTTCAGTTGAGGGTATATTTGAATTTTGGTTGGTATTTGTTCTGTGTTTCTGATGACGAGGATGATGATGAGGATGATGATGATGATAAGAATCGAAATTTTGTAGAGAATGTAAATGAGAGAGAGAGGGAGAAGATGATGAAGAAGAAGACGATGATGAAACACTAGTGGCTGCGTTGTTTCGTAGTGGAGCGTTGATAACTGGGTGGCTGGCAGATGGATTCTTCTTTTTGGGTTTGATGTTGAGAGTGGTTGGAGCTGTACGAAGATTTGCAATAGGATTTTTTCGCAGTGGTTCTGCAGAAGAAGTTACAGGCACACTATGGCTGTTGGCACGCGTAGTTTCTGAGTGAGGAGGAGGTACTATAAAGGGCTGCTGCAATTGTTGTTGCTGTGCAAAAGTTTCGTTTGTAGGTGAGTTGTAGTAATGGTAATGATTTATATGATAGTAATTTTGGCAATGTTCTTTATCATGATGGTGACATCTATGTCTGCTACTTGAAGTAACCTTATTCTGATTTTCCTCAATATGCTTTGTATCGTGATGATTATGGCTATTGTTAGTAGTAGTAGAATGAGGACGTATTTCTTTAAGTTTGACCTGAATTATAGGAGTATTCCCAGTCTCCAACGAAGAATCAGAATAATTATCCACGGTGGTTGAGTATTTCATCGTGGATCTTATTACTGTGGTCTTTTATTTTTATTATTTTTGTTTTTCTGAATATAGTGGAAATATTGCTTATTAAAAAAAATTGAGGAGGTTAGCAAAAAAAGGGTCTTTTCATCTCTTTTAGAATAAAAAGGAAAAAAATAAAAAATAAAAAGATGGAAAAAGTAAAATATATATATATATAGATATATAAAAAAAAATAAAATCATTTATAGGTATATGACCAATCTATACAAATCAATTAAGATCTCCATTTTAGATATTAATAAAATTCTTACGTCTCTAGTAACGCTTTTCTTGTTCGGTTTCGTTCCAGAAAGGGTCTTCTGTGCGATCTTTAATAACTATGCACTATGAGTTTATTAATAAACCTTTACTGAATTACTTACTTACTTACTACTATAATAACTACTGTTTGTTGTGGCTGGCTACTCTTTGGAGATTTTTGGATTCTAATATCTCTGCCAAAACACTGCGTAGAAATAAAACTGCTCTTGTATCAATAACACAAAGTTATTATGTTCAAAAGTTAAAAAGAAAAAAAGCATTATGAGACAATTTGTAACAGTGGCAACTGTTATAATAAAAAAAAGGGTTCCTGATATCTTTTTTACCATTTTTGTAGTTTGATTTCATGTTACTATGTCTGTTCCGTGCAAATGTCTTTTTTTCCTTTTTTAAAAGTAACATCAAAGTCTTTTGGCAACTACTGGCACCCAATTGCTACTACTAGATTCGGCAGTAATATGAATTTTGGCTGAGAACTGTCGCTTCCATGCAGCCTGCATAACCGACTATATAACACAAACCTTCGCTTATTAAAGCTTATAGCGATTGATCCTCTATCAAACCATGTCTCTGGAGCAACAAACCACAGAATCACAACGCTTTATATATAAATATTGGGATTTACAACATATGTAATTACTTTTTTAACCAATATTCATTTATTACATGTCAAGTCGGAAAGTTGAAACAAAGTCAAGATTGTATCAATGTATAATAGAGATCATACTTTTAAAATAAACCATTGCCTTTTCTGGATGAATTAGACTCATGTTGTTTTCCATTTTTATAACTCTATTACTAGATTTATAAAAAAAAAACCACCACCAGCCACTTTATTTTTTATATATTTTTGAAAAATGAACTTTTAACTTTTCAAAGTATTTTTAGCTACTCAATATTTCTTTTGACAGTCAAATTGCAACTATATAGATTCCATATTACAAAATGTTGAAATTTATTTTAATTTGAGTAATACAAGTTGTAATACCGGAAAAATTAAAAAAAATCATTTTTTTTATCAATCTTGCTTTTTCCCCCAGTATCTATCAATGCACATCAGCAACGCCATTTGACATGTATATTAAAGCAGTGCTCTCCAATATTTCAATTGTTGTTAATACTTTTTTTTTTTTTTGACACTTGATTAAAAACAATACCAGCCATCTTTTCAACATAATAATGTCATTTTTGACAGGTCTATTGCCGACAGAAAAAGATTATCAAAGCTTTTTTTTTTCTTTCTGATATGACAGGAATAACCACTTTTCATAACGAGGTTTTCTGTATCAATTAATAAGATTAACTTGCCATTTCTATTAATTTTAAACAATAATAGAAAATTTTAAGGTACATTAAAACTAGTTACTAATCTAAATCTATCTTCGATAACTAGTTTGATCTTCATATTGTTTCAAAATATTAACAATGTCTTTGAATAGTAGAAGATCAATCTTGAATTTTTTTTTTCTTTTCTTTTTTCATATATTATTATATACCCAAACTACCTACTTATAAATTATTTGAAATACAAAATTTTGAAAAATATAACAGATCAGGGCCTTAGATATTTGCTATTTTGTTATTTCTTCCATATATATATTTCAAAAAAGCTTTGCAAGTTTGATTGACCAATGTGTCAAATATCTGACTGTGCATAACGATGTTTAATTTTATTTTGTTCAAGGTAAAAAAAATAAAGGCGTGAGCTGAAATAATAAACTTTTTTTGAATATTTTCATCGTTGAATTTCAATTAAATAAACAAAATATTACTCCCTTTCTTTAGGTTTTTACTCTAATTGACAGTCTATTGTTTGAAAGTTAAAAAAAAAAAAAAAAC
>CBXB010000009.1:231162-241695 GCA_000817185.1 Magnusiomyces clavatus CNRMA 12.647
TTTTTTTTTTTTTTTTTTTTTTTTTAATGTATAGTTATAGTTTTATTTTTTCTATTATTATTTAAAAATCAATGGATATAATCTTTTTTTTCTTCTTTAATTGAAAGTTTTATTTTTACCTCTCTAAATTATTTACGGACTCTAATTAAAATAATTATTAAATTAACTTTCTTCAGGAAGAATGAAAAAAAAAGATATCTTGATAGAAGACGATGATGATGAGGAAGAAGATGAAGACGATGAGCCAAAGTTCCTGCATCATTAATTTTTTTTAAAAATGAACGATTACTGAAATATATACGAGCCATTTATACCTAAATTTTTAACCATTCCTTTAAATAAAAAAAACTAGCTTTTGTTTGATTCAAAGTAAATAAAAATATTTATGAATATATTAATACATAGGATTCTCATATTTTTATTAATATCTTGATCAAATACATGTAAAATAATTTATATATTTTCAAAACTCTTTATTCAAATATAAGTATATATAGGAAGGTTTACCCAGACAAAATTTCAATATTTTTTATTTTTTTTATTTTTTTTATTTTTTATTTCAACATTTACGTTTTTACATTAGACGTCTTTTGCCTTGTTTTTAGTGTCTCTACTTACAACAATAAGACTAGTCTTGAAAGAATTTATACTTTTTTTTTTCTTGCGTTTGTATGGATTTAAATTTTTCGATTCAACATACAAAAAAAATATTGAGAAAATTAAAGAGCTCATGAAAAGAAATTGACTGTCAATTTATTTATTCAATTAGCGAAAATTCGAATTTTTTTTACAAACTTCTTGATTTTTATTTATTTCAATTTCTACAAACAGAAAAAATAAAATAAAAAAACGACTGTTGTTGCGGTTTATTTTGTCATTTCTATATAAAAAAATTCGTCGTTTTTAGTTATTTCCTTACTACTAGGCTAAGAAAAAACAAACCAGCTTAGTTTCTCGATTACTTACATATTTCGATTATCAAGATTTACATTGCTTTTTTTATTTTTTTTATTTTTTTCTTTATTATTAATAATTTTTATATATATATTATTGAGCGCTACTAATATCGTAGATGTCAGAATCGTCCGAGGGAAGTCGAAATAATAAATCCAACTCTGAATCTGATAAAAAGTCTTCTACTTCCCAAAAAAATAAAGGCAAATCTAAATCTACAAAATTCAATTATCAACACCAGCTCACTGCGACGCAACTTAGCGACGACGATGAAGAGGACGAAGACAACGACAAGGAACAACAGCACAAAATGGAAAACACTCACTTATCTCAAATGACATATTACTACCTCCAAAGGCCGGAGTACGCCAATTCTCGCCCTTTCCAAGTATTGTCAACATCTGCCATGTCCAAAAGACATAATCGAACAAGTCCTCTTAACAGAGTGAGGGGTCCAACTGGAATAAAGAAACAAAAAAGTCAAAGAACAACTTATCGTTCCACTTCTTTAGATGAAATTAATGATTTAGGTTATATCCATGAATTTCGTCTATCTCAATCGGGTATTGGTTATTTTTCATTACCTCCAACAGCTTATGGCAGCTCAGACGCTGGGCCAGTCCAAGGAAAGTACGTTTATTCTGTTTTACCGTCAATCCCTAGCTCTCAGTATGCGCCAACATATAGCCAACCTTCTTTAACACCGGTTGCATCTCCACAGTACATGCCAATGGCAACTGCACAACTTCAGCATCAACACTATCAACAATATTCTCAGCATCAACAGCAGCATCAAGATCAAGATCAACAGCACCATCAACCATCTCAACAAGAACAACCAGTACAACAACATGTGCAATATGAAAAGTCTACTCCTTCTAGTTTCCCAGTGAGTTCAAATACTCATAGTAGAAGGCAATCTTTATCACAGTCCTCGCAGGACGTAATTGTATCTCCTGCTCCTTCTGACCCTTCTGACCCTTCCGCTCCTCCTGCTCTTCCTGCTTCTTGCTCAACCCAAAAGCCAGTAGTTGTTGACCATAATATTCAGAAAGCTGAGCCATCTAGAAATAGTAGTCATTCAAAAACCAATTCCGAAGAAATCACATCACTCTCCACACAGCATCCGCCGCCGGATGTCATTAACCCGCAGCCCACCTCACTCTCGGCATCACCAACTCATGGTTTTCAGTCTTCACAACTGAGCCAGCCCTCATCTTCCTCATCGTCTTCTTCAAATAATACTAATTCTAATGCAGTTGAAGTCATACCATCGGTACCGAATACAGCATCAACCAATATTGAAGGCTCGACTAAGAAGATACATAACAGCCAACCCGAACAAAATTTCTATCAACCCCAAACGCAGCAACTTGACGATCCATCAAGCACAGATGTTCCTGGAGATCGATCGAAAGAAGAGACAGACAAATTTGGAGATTACACGTATCAACAGACTCCCTCAGGAACAAACTCTAATCTTTATTCTGCTGCAACAATTGACTTAACTCAATTATCGTGGGATAATGCTCTCCAATTAGATCTCGCCGACCTAGGTCTTTCCATACAAACACCTATTCCGACTACGAGCTCTCCATCAATGAGCAGCATATTTCAGGACCAGGAATCAATCAACATTAATGAAATACCTTTACAAAGCTCTCAAAATGTGCAGCAGCAGCAAGGATCGTCGTCATCTGATCAATCGGCACCTCAACCACAGCAAGTACAACCACAACAACAGACTTATGCTACCCAAAATTTATCGTACATACCCACTAATTCAAGTACAAGTACAATGATACCATTTCAAGTTGATCCATACCATCAGACAATACCCCAACTTACCCCAGAGCAAAATACTGTTTTACAAACAAACACCCAATTGCAACAACAACAACAACAACAACAACACCAACAACTACAACAGCAACTACAACAACAACAGCTACAACAATTACAACAACAACAGTTACAGCAGTTACAGCTTCAGTTACAACAACAACAGTACTATCGATCCACAGATGTAGCCGGATTTCAACAACCGCTAGTACAACCACAGATACAACCACTAGCACAACAATCACAACAACCACAACAGCAGACATCACCTCTAATACAACAGATTCCTCAAAAAAAAGTAGTTTTTGTTAGTCGTCAGCCTTTTCATTCCAGTTACTTACCCCAGTTACATTTACAGCAGATACAAGACCGTTGTAACACCCGTCCTAAAGCTTCATCATCATCTTCATCAGCCCCATCTTCAGTGTTGTCATCTTTTTCAGCTCCTTCAGGCTCAACTCCAGTTTCCTCCTCAGCTTCAAGTATGCCTCAAGCAACAAACCCCATCAAAGTTCGACGTAAAAAACTACATAATAGAACTCCAAACGTTTCAACAAATATTTCAACTTCTTATAATACTCCCCACAACCCACTACCTGATACTGGATAGTGAAAACATAACTTACTTTATTACTCTAAATTTTTTATTTATATTAATCTTCCATAAAAATTTTAAATATAATAATAATGTACATTTTTTTAAATACATATGGATTTTCCTTATGGTTTGTAGATTTTTCGATATCAAGTGTTTAGAATCAGTCAAAATATTAACGTAAATCACGTGACAAACAATATTTCCTTTTTGATTTTAAAAGTAGTCTACACCATTTTGTTATAGATGATACGGCTTTGTTTATCAAACTCATAAAATTTATTCCTTTTAAGATACTAGAAAAAAACAAAAAAGAAAGAAAATCAACATCTACGATATCAACAGTAGAATAACAAAACAAAACAAATTATAAACACAAAACTCGAAATGTATACAGAAGTAGCAACAAAGCTCATTAGAGAAGCTAAAAGAGCAGAAAACCTTCAAAATCTGCCTCCCTATGCGTCACAGATGATCCAAGATATAGTACGCGAAATCAATCAACTAGCAGAGTCTGCGGCAGAGATGATGGAGGAATATGAAACATTAAAAGAAGCTAATGAAAACAGCTATAATGACAATGATGACACAGAAAACGACTTTGCCAATAAGGAGCGTCAGATGACATGTGCACTGGTCGTCAAACGGCTCTGTATATTCCACAACAAGCGATGTGTGCTAGCGTACGCTGCCAAACGTGCGCAGCGAATTGCGGAGATGGTTTGGAATGACCGTGACCCTCAGGACCTTGCAAACCTTTACAATCTGTCTGTGCCGGAGCAGGACTACTTTAATATTTATAACGATCTGGTCACAGCGCACAAGGGGAAGTATTCCGAGATTGACCTTTCTGGGCCATTAGATCCACCGAAAGACTTGTTTGTAGATGTAAGAGTGCTGAAAGATGCTGGGGAGATTCAGACTGAATATGGAGTGTTTAACTTGACGAAAAACAGTCAGTTTTATGTTCGTCACGCTGATGTATTTAGGCTGATTCAACAAGGGTATTTACAGCAAATATAAGATATATGGTAGAAAACATACAAAACATTGATAGACTTAAGGAATTGATTGTTGTAGAGACAGCTAAAAATCAGGCTAGCAGTGAGGAAGGAAGTTTTAGTGGTATGAATATAACAGACATTGAAACTACAAAACATGCATTTTTTTAGAAAGACGATACTCCTAAAAGGAAAAACAACAAAATCAGAATAGAAATGAAAATCATCATGTGGCTTTAATATGAAATTCTATATGGCAATTTGCAAATGATGGACTTGGTCTTGTTGTCGACTGGATGTAAAGCTATAATATATTTTTTGTTTGAAAAACCATTGAACCAAAGTAACTAATTTATACAAAAGAAAAACTAAAAATAATCTGTTAACTAAATATTTAAGAGAAAAAAAAAGAGAAACACAGAAAGAATATATGTATATAAATTTTAAAAAAGTTTAATGGGCCATTCCATTGTCAATAGCTTCTTGAACATATCTCCAATAAACGTATTTTGTCGAGTTTCTCCATCTCTTACCCCAGATAACCATGATAAAAAAGGTACTGAAGCAAAACATAGCAATGAAGGCAGCAGAAATGAAACAGGCTTTCAAACCAGACTCGACCCAAGGAGTCACTCCGTAACCGATACAGAAACTCATTAAATTTCTAATGACGATAATAGGAACCATACCAGCACCACTCATCTCTCTGTAACAGTCGTGAAAATAGTTGATAGAGATTGAACTACTAATTGAACCACTACCCAACAAACCCATAGCAATAATTAATCCCCAAACACTGATTCCCTGATCTGCATCAACGCCCCAAAGAATTAAACCACCTGGAACAATTAGTAAGAATGGAAGCGTGAGCCACAACCTATGTTCCGGTTCTGAAATACCACCGTTTCGTTTGCTCATGTAGATTTTGAACAAGTCTCCAAAATAACCGTTAACCAGAATAGAAAGTGAGGAACCAATAATGGGTGAGACATAAGTGACACCAATCATGGAAGGAGAAAGGCCATAGTATTGGGTGAAAAGCAAAGAAGAAGTACCATTGAGAACATTGAACCAGACCAAATTGGCACCATAGAAGAAGCCACTCCAGAGAACTGCAGGAAATCTAAACATGGTAATAGGTCGAATAAAGTTGATTTTAAGAGTTTTAAGGGGTCTAGGAACATCAAGAAGTTTCAATTTATCCCAGTAGGTTTTGGTCTCATAAACGGGAGTAACTATACCAGCCTCAACATCGGCAACGGTACTAACAACACCAGACTTTTCACCATTATTTGTATCGGCAACTTGAGGAGTCTCTTCGCTACCACTATCTTCAATTACATCATCAGGAGAAATGGTTTTTCTAGAGTAATTAGTCTCTTCCATGAAAAAGAAAAGAATAACAGTAGAAACACCCTATAGGTACGAAATATAACAAAAATTAGTAATAGTAAAAACAAAAGATCCAAGCTTCACTTACAGCAAAAATACAACACCACCAAATAACCCATTCCCAGGACTGACCCTCAAGAATAAAACCGGCAACCAATGGAGCAATCAAGTTCGAAATAATTAAGGAAACTGCATAAAGAGACATCCATCTACCACGGTCGTGTTCAAACCAAATATCAGACACACTAGTCTCGCAAAGGGACTCTATTGGTGCACCCAAGAAGCCTTGGAAAATCTTACCTCCGATCCAGTTACCATTTCCAGTTCCGTATGTAGACCAAAGTAGCACAACGCTTGTAGAAAGAGTACTGAAAAGGTAAACTGGTCGTTTACCGTATTGTAACGCCAAAGGTTGCCAAAACATACATCCGAGGCCAAAAAAGAGAAACATGTAACCAGTGCCTTCGTTGAGCATTGCAATTGAGAGACCCGTTTCTTGTGAGACGGGAGAGAGAATGGAGTAGATCGCGGCGGACGGAACACCAATAGCGTAACAGTAGAGGACCATGCAAAACATGGAAAGGTACTTCCGTCGCAAGCTCCAGTTAAGAGGATCATCGGGATGGTCGGAAGGAGTGGGACTTAAAATTATTTCTTTGTCACCTTTTGCATGTAGAGCATTTGCAATTTCACCATTTTCATCTACCAAATGGACAGTACCTGGAATGGCTTCCTGATTAATGTGCATTTTTATTATATTTTTATTTCAATAAAGGTTTACCAGAGTGGAAAGTATAATTTTGAAAACCAAAGAGTTGATGGATATTTGACATATTGTAGAAAAGCAAACGAAATAGAAATAAAAAAAAATCAAATTGAATATTCGGACATAAGTTGTATTTATATAAATTAATTCTCAAATTTAAAATAGTAAAAATAATAGTATCTTTATACAGATAATTACATTTTTTAACAGAGACCTAACAATTGATAAGGAATTTCTTTAAAGAAAACTTTATCTTGATAAAACATCTTGATAAACTCATATCAATAAAATGATAATTTTACCTGATTAAGAAATAAAATTCTTTAAATGTTAAAATAAAAAAAAAAATAACTCTTATCTGAATTTACTAGAGCCCTGTAGACGATAAGATTTAATTATTAAAAACTTTTAGCTATCACAGCACGGGCAAGGAGATAAAAAAAATGAAAGGAAATAGAAAAGTAAATATAAAAAACTAATGAAATAAATACAAAACATATTTATATTTTTTCTGCTTAAATTATGAATGTAAAATAAATATTTAACAGAAAAAAAATGAAATATAAATATATATAAACTTTGAAAAAGAGAAGAGAGGAAAAAAATTAAACTTGACATATAGTTTTTATTTATGCAGTAACTCATTTTCTTTTATTTGTCCCCCAGATTTCAGAACAAAAAATATCATAACTGTTATTGTAAAAAACAAGACTTGTTTTTTGTTATGGTTTGTAAATAGTTTGATTTGTATTTATTTTTAGTTCAATGACATTTCAATCAAAAATCATTTTTATTTATTTATCTATTTTTTCTTTGAAGCTACTCTAACAAGTCATCCACATCAACCTTATGACTTTTTTTTTTTTTTGAGATTGATCAAGTGCAGATGACTAATTATAATGAAAGCATAAAATTACATCAAAAAATAAGGAATCTAAACTACTATTGAGTTGAACAAAATTTCAAAAACTTTGATAAATGGTTGTTTTTGGCGTGGTAGAAGTGGTTAAATTTCTTAACTTGTGATTCTATTTTGTACCTTTATCATTTGTAATTATATTGTTTTCTCTAGTGATCCAACAAATCATTATAACTTTCCATGATTTAAATTTTTTCCATTACATTTAGAGAAGAAATGTGTGGAGTCTAACTCCGAATTACGTGCCTATAAAGTTTTAATTTGTTAAAAGTTATCCAAAGAGAAACTTTATAAAAACTTGGCTACAAAACAGAAGCTTTGACAATACTGAAACAACTTGAGATCAAATGTGAATACATAATGTTAAACAAAAGAACTGTAAATTAAATTTTATAATTTTTTTCAGCAATCTTGTGCTTCAACAAGGCTTAATAGTTGTTTATAGTAAGAGGGCGCCATTCTCAAAGTTTAGGAAATTCATTCTGAACGAAGAAAAAGCAGGAAAAAGAATTTGAAATCGATAAGTGTCGTACAATAATTTGCGACGGCAAGTATATTATTAAATTATCATCCGCTGATTTATGACTTGCTGATTTTATTTTCTGTTGATAAGAATTCATGTAAAACTATAATATATTTCATTTTGCCGTATCAAATTCCAAATTAGATATCAAAACTATTTTACTGAAATAATGATGGCTTTCGGAGTATTAATTTCTTTCTAGTTTTACAACTATTTTCTTATCAAATATCTAAATTTGTAATACATGTAATGTTTATCAAAGGGTTCCGAGTTCATTTTGATTTTCATCATATTGTGGTATCAAGTGGTACGTTGTGATCAGTACCTACTTCACGGCTGTTATGCCATTTATAAGTTACTCTAGCCGTTTATCAAAAACCCTTTATATCATTTTTTTTTACAGATGAAAAAGACATATTTTTTCTTACAAATCTACACAGCTGAGTTTATTATTAATATTTCAAAATGATAAGCTTATTATGAAACCATTAAACAACAAAATACAGCCTTGTAACAGGCACATACCACTTAAAGTGTCTCCACTTTAGAGTTCAGTATATGACTCACTCTAAGCGAGGTGAAATAGTTTTTTTGATGGCATGAAAATATGGGGAAACAGAGCTACACGGTTCAACTAATTAAGCAGAAACTGATAATGCAAGACTTTTTTTTGAGACAAATTCTCAAAACCTATAGAACTACACTTTTAGAAATCTCACAAAAAAAACTACATTATCTTTTTTGATCTGTGTAACAAATATAATCTAATGAAAAAAAAAAAAAAAGATTAAACCTCGGGTTAGATGAGCAAAATCCAACAGCCGAAGATGTCGACACAACTTGTACTAAAGCACCAATTTGTTTGATTAAAAAAATGATTAGACTAAACTGCTTCAAAAATCCTCAAAAAACTTAATGCCACATACATTTTTTGGAAAATCAACAAAAAACTTACTAAAAGAAAAGTATAATATGAACCCTTTTAAATTAAAGAATTGAAATGCTTTACCTAAGAAATGACAGATCAGATCTAATTCGCGCAAGGAAGGCAAAAGTTAGACAAGCACATTCTAAATATTTAGAGAAGACTAAAATACTGAAAGATTAATCAGAAAAGCGAAAAGGTGAAAATTAAGCATAACCATGCAAATGAAGAAGGGAAGTGGTGGTTTCAGTGAGAACTTTATATAAAGTAACAACTAAAATGCCAAATATTACTATGACTGTGTGGATGGTAATACAACCAAAATAATCAGTAGTATAACATGGGCTTTTGCAAAAAAAAAAAACAAAAAAACATTATGTCAAAGACAAACTGATTGAAAGACTATTCTGCTTGAGGTTGAATGATTTGCTGGGGACTATAAAATGATTTTTTTTCTTTTCTTTTGACACCTATTTAATGAGCACAATTACAATTACTCATGCTAAAGTAAGTTCTGAGAAAAAATTTGCTCATGGAGAGGTTTCCTGGTTGGCTAGAAAGTAGCTGATCGTCAAAGGTTTCATGGGCTTCTAAAAACACTACAATCATAAAACTTATTCATGTATTTGGGAAAAAAGTGATAAAGCCAAAATTACAGCTCTTTGTGAAAACAAAAGAGAGAAATGAAAGTAACCACACCTTTAATGGTGCAAGCCGCAAATAGTTTTTGTATAGCTAAGTAAAAAGTAAAACATTTAAGCAGGGTAACTTAGAACAAGAAACAAACTTTTTCTAGTTTCCCATACTAGTTTTTGTATTTTATTTCTATTTAATATCTAATGCATTTTTATTTTTTGAAATATAATTAATTTTTAATAATGGGTTTCAGCTAAAAAAGCACAAGTTTTCAAGTCAATCAATGTCTCTGATGACCTTGAAAATAAAAACAAATCTCACAATAAAAAGGGGCCTGTCTCAATAGCTTGAAAATTTTGTATGGCTGGAGTTTAATGTCAAAAAACTGCTCTAAAAAACGCCAATTATGAACTGCCTGGTGAAATGTCTTCATGAGAACTGTATTGTATATTTTCCAAGAAAAAAACATCATAACTGAAGTGGTTTTAGTGTATTGCTGGTCAAATCTTGGGACTTTTATACTTACAAGTTTCTGATCACTTACGATCTTTTCCACAAGGCCATAAGAAAAGTTGTATACAAAATATTAGCGTAAGCCTCAACAACGCTTGTGATCTTAATAAATACAGTTTTAAAGTAGGAGTAATACAAAATTGACTATAGGGATTTGTTCTGTTAGATTATGAACAAATACTTATTATCGGTTTCTGAGCTTTTTGCTTAAATTCAGGGAATCAGATTTATTTTTGTACCGCTTTTTATTCAAAAGCGTGAAATGATGTTTTTTTTTCATCTTTTCTTTATTGTGCTCATCTTTGGTAATCCAAACAGAAGTCAATACTAATTTTTAAAATGATTTAAAGCATAACCTTTTTGTTCCTTTACTGTGATGACTGAATTTGCTAATGCCATATTATGATACAGAGCCCACAAGCTAATAAAATAAATAAACTTTAACCCTTTTTTTTTTTTTTTTTTTT
>CBXB010000009.1:241773-253944 GCA_000817185.1 Magnusiomyces clavatus CNRMA 12.647
CTTTTTTTTTTTTTTTTTTTTATGTACTTTAAGGTTGGTATTTTTTAAGGGTAGGTAGGCACTAAGGAGAAACAGAGTACAAAATAAGATGTAGAGATGTAGCCATAAAGTGTGGCTTGTTGTTTTTTAGATTGCTCATCTCCAGCCACAACCTAATCACGGCCCATTTTGGATGCGAATGTTGTGATTGGCCGACAAAAGGACACTAAAAAAGCGATAACACAATACCACGTGATCAAATATTGATTCAACTGAAAAATACAGCATCTTTTTCAGGCAAAGGATATGAAAATCACCTTTGAACTAATGGCTTAAAAATCAATTAAAATGGTGGCTTTAAAGATGAAAATGTTCAATTATTATCAATTGGATCTATTAGTAACATAAAAAAAAGGTTTTCATGTTATAGGGAAGGGCCAGCTTGAAAGTTAAAAAAAGAAAAAAAAAAGTGTTAAAATGATTTGGCGGGGACGTAAATTTGTCATTTCCAATCACATCATTTTACTACAAGAATTTCTCATTTTAGAATTTCTGACTATAAAAAGTCATTGATTCCGCTTTGTTCGTTTCTTCTTTTTTTCTTTCTTTTTTTTTATTTTTTTTATTTTTTATTTTTTTTCTTTCTTATACTAGTTTTTTTTTAATCAACACCTATTAATACTTTTTTTTCCCTCTGAATTCATACAAAAGGTCTTTCCTTATATAGTAAATTCAAATAAAAAACAAAAATGCCTTCTCACTTTGATACCCTCCAACTTCACGCTGGCCAATCCATTGACAGCGATGTCCGTGCCAGAGCTGTCCCAATCTATGCTACCACTTCATATGTTTTCAAGAACTCCCAACACGGTGCTGATCTTTTCAGTCTTAAAGAGCCAGGATACATTTATTCTCGTATCATGAACCCAACCACTGACGTCTTTGAAAAGCGTGTTGCTGCTCTTGAAGGTGGTGTCGGTGCCCTTGCCGTCTCTTCCGGTCAAGCTGCTCAATTCATTGCCATCACTGGTGTTGCTAAGGCCGGTGAAAACATTATTTCTACCTCTTACCTTTACGGTGGTACTTACAACCAATTTAAGGTTACTCTTAAGCGTCTCGGAATTGAGACTCAATTTGTCACTGAAGATAGCCCAGAAGCTTTCGAAAAGCTCATCAATGAAAAGACCAGAGCCATCTACTTAGAATCCATCTCGAACCCTAAATACATTGTTCCAGACATTCAGCGCATTTCCGAACTTGCTCACAAGCACGGAATTCCAGTAATTGTCGACAACACATTTGGTGCCGGTGGTTACTACATCCAACCACTCTCTCTTGGTGCTGATATTGTTGTACACTCTGCTACCAAGTGGATCGGTGGACACGGTACTACTATTGGTGGTGTGATCGTCGATGGTGGTAAGTTCGCTTGGGACCAACACGTTGACAAGTTCCCACACTTGACTGAACCCGCTGAGGCATATCACGGTCTCTCTTACACCAAGGCTCTTGGTAACTCTGTTGCCTTTATCACATATTGCCGAACTGAACTTTTACGTGATCTTGGTCCACAACTCAACCCATTCGGTACCTTCCTCCTTACTCAAGGTTTAGAAACTTTGTCTCTTCGTGCTGAAAGACATGCCGAGAACGCCCTCAAATTGGCTCAATATCTTGAGAAGAACCAATATGTTAACTGGGTTCTCTATCCAGGTCTTTCAAGTCATCCATCCCACGAACTTGCCAAGAAGGTCTTGAAGAGAGGCTTTGGTGGTGTTCTTTCCATTGGTGTCAAGGACGGCAAGGGTGAACAAGTTGTCGATAACCTTAAGCTTGCTTCCAACTTGGCCAACGTTGGTGACTCAAAGACTCTTGTCATTGCTCCATACTTTACTACTCACGCCCAACTTTCCGATAAGGAGAAGGCTGACTCTGGTGTTACAGAAGACTTGATTCGTATCTCTGTCGGTACCGAATTCATTGATGATATCATTGCTGACTTTGACCAAGCCTTTGCTGCAGTATATGGCAGTGCTAAGCTTTAAGTAACTGACAAGAATACCAAAAATTGCTTAAACATGGTTAATGAACTTTATGACTTAGATATAATGATTTTTATATAAGGGTTTTTAATAGAATCTTATTTTAATTTTTTTTTTTTTCAGTGTAGACCAAGTAGAATACCTTTTTGATTATTGACCGATATTCCATTTTGATAAAAATATATTACTTTGTATAAGATTAAGTCTCTGAAAACTGTCATTTTGTATCACTTATGGTACAACATCGACATAGTTCAGCTCTCTAAAATTCAGTATATTGTATTTGCTGATCTTGTATTTGTAAATGATTTTGTGAAAAAGCTGTGAAGTTATTAGTGCAAAATTAATTGTTCAAATCAAAAAATTTGGATTTGAAATTCTTGACAATATTAAAGATGTTTTTATAACTCAGCGTATAAATCTTCTTCAAAACAGAACGAAAAGATATTCAGCTTTCAAACTTCGCTCCAGAATTATTTGAAACAAACGATTCTTGTTGTCTGTATCAAAAATGTAGGTACCTTAGTTGATATGTGGCTGGTCCGATTTGTGATGTTACAAAATGTTGTAATAATCAGTCTGCCAAATCCCAGCGAAAAAAACTTTCTTCGGCAGTCCCCCACCAACAGTTTTTGCTTTTTCAGTCCCCTACTTATTAAATCGTGACGTGTAAACTTTTACAATCATTTTTTTTTTTTTTTTTTTTTTTTTTTTTTTTTTCTTCATTTGACTTTTTTGCAGTTTCTTTAACGTTTTTGAATTATTCCACCTCTTTGCAATTACTTTCCCAATAAGACAAACTAATACTAACAGCACTTTGAATCAACAAGTGTTTTTATTTGGAATATAATCAAAATTAGGACTCAATTGTCAAAACTATTTCTTGGAATAAAAATTTACACTATTGCTTTCATCATTGATCACGATCTCATACTTTTAATTGGGAATTGATCCACAAAATAAACCACAACAACAAATCATTCGGCATCAGACGATTAAAAACCCCATATTAACTTTGACTTTCTTAACTTTTAGTCTTAGATTCATAAATTTTTAAATTATTTAAAACTGTAAAAAGCTAATATCAATAACCAACCCTGCCGAAAAGTTTTTACAATTCTACTTGTTGACTCGACTTAAACAAACCAACAAAAGCAACTAACCAATTTAATTACAGATTTCAAAGTTGTTTGTTTCTCTGCCGATTTCAACAATTTATTTCAGTAAATCAAATTAAACAAAATTGGGGATTTACCACTATATTACACATACATAACTACTTTATTATGTCCAGATCAAATAGCTTTACTAGCATGATGACCCTATGTCTTTTAGCGCTTTCCTTATTCATATCATCTACTTTCGCCCACAATCAATTACTTAGCCCCTGGGGAGTCTCATGTTTTTTCGAAGACGTAAAAAGAGGAGATCAATTAGCTGTGACATTTCAAGTGGGAAACAGAGATCCTAGTTCTAGCGAGCAACCAACTGCAGACTTTTGGATTAAAGATCCTAAAGGTAACAAAATCTCCTATCTATCTAGAGTAGCTGACGGTGACGTTAGTGTTGATATTCAAGAAACTGGTCGTTATGAATACTGCTTCTCCAATTTGTTCAGTGGTGTTGGCACCAAGGACGTAACTTTTCACGTTCACGGTGTCATTTATATGGGCACAGAAGATGTCCAACCTGGATCTCTTGAAGACGAAGTCCGCAAACTTGCTGACAACGTCCAATCAGTAAAAAACGAGCAAGCTTACATTGTTATTAGAGAAAGAATTCACAGAAACACAGCAGAATCTACCAATGCTAGAGTCAAGTGGTGGAGTCTGTTCCAAATTGCTGTCGTAGCTGCAAACTCCATTTTTCAGATTTACTACTTAAAAAGATTCTTTGAAGTTAAATCAAATGTTTAAGTAGAATCACCAATAATAAAAATTCGGAATGGATAATAACTGATTCATTAAAAAAACACACATCTATAGGAATAATTCAAATAATGGCCTTTTTTTTTTCTTAATTTATAAAAACACATAATACACTAATAATGGTTTAGATCTTGTTACTTTGTTATTACAATAATATACTAGATTCAATTATTCACCTTTACAGAAAGCCCTAACCCACAAAACACTTCAAATCTAATCACTGATTTTAGTTTGTTGTTTTCATAATGTTTATCAAAAGATTTTATTTTGACGCGCTTTTTTTCTTCTAGCCAATATATTTGTTCTTAGCGCAAATAAAGGTTACCAAAATATTTAAATAATTGTTGGAAATGTCAACCGATTTCAACAGTCTCCCACAGATAGGTCAGAAAGTTTTGAACCAACGAGTATCTCCAATTGCACCGCATTCAGGACTATCTGATACCTCTTCTCCAGTAGGAACGTATTACAGCCATAACTTTGTGGACGACACCTCTTTCACATCCCAAGATTCACAAAGCCCCGACTTTCAATCTAAAACAGTTTCTGCCAAATCTTTTCTTTCAAAAAAGATTGGCGTCTTACAAAAACATTCCTCGAATAGTTCCAAGTTTTCTGAGATGTCATTTGAAACAACCTCGTTTGCAGATTTCACCGATATTAATAGCTCACGAACAGAGGATTCTTTTTTTGATACATCAACGGATTCACTCTATGCCTCACCCAAGTGGAACTATAAACGAGGGCTTGAACAACACATTTCTGACAGCGCAACTCCCTTGAGCTCAAAACGTCTATTGCCTTATGCCAACATGTCAAAAAACAGCCACCTGCTAAACCAAGACCACCTCCTGTCTGATATCAATAAACAGTTTCCTTTGCCCAGCAAGTCTGATATTGTGCCCACTTATCAAACAGAAACTGCTGCAGCTCGTGTTTCTCCAAATATTCACAACAGTGACAAACATACACAAAAAAACATAGTCAACAAGGCCGTGGAGAATCAACCTAATCTTATTGATTTAGACTCGCCAGAAAAAACTCTTTCACAAGGAAATAATAAAGTTCAGTCTATTCCAAATAACCTAATAGACCACGATATTTCCATCAGTAGCAGGGAACACAGCTATAGTCCAGAAGTCTCACCGTCTCTTACGCGTATGTCTACAAACAAAATACAAAAATCAGCCACCAGAACCACATATCCTATAAATGAATCTAATAGTTCTCATGTAATCAATCAGTCCCAAACTATTATGACTTCACAATCAGAACGAGCCCAACTAAACGCGTCAAATTTAGATACAGAAAAAATTACTTCCAACAGTATTGAACCTATTGAAGACTCGAATGAAAAAATAGTATCTACAACTCCTGTAAATGATCCACCGCCAGAGCTCGTAAATAAACCATTTTGGATACCATCTTCTTCTACCAAAAGCAAGAACAAAGGTTTAGAGACTCTTAGTGAAACTAACAACAATAATGACAAGTCGCAACCTACTACAGCCAACACTGAACCCACATCATCAAAACCAAAACCAATCTCTAGTGCTGGACATACCCCATACAAACCAATTCGTCGAAAAACCTCGAATGATTCTATCATAACGGATATTCCATCTATTGGAGTTCTCAGTGATGATGAATCCACACCAGAGCCTCCAGAACTTTTGACAACTATTATAGTTAGTGATCCAGAAAATAATACTGAAGAGTCTGATGGCCTTAATGAACCAGAACTCTCGTTTGAGACTAAGCAGAGTCTGAATCGCTCTGGAGGTGAACGCAATCGAAGTACAACACTCAATGACAGTGTTACTAATAAATTTCTTAATGGGACATTGGACACGTCTTTTGCACACTCTAAGCACCAATCCGAAGATGCTGATTCCTCTCAATATCAAAAAGAAGATTATTACAACAACTCCTATGCTCCCTATTCATTTATACCCAATACGGTGCACGATTCCAGGTTTCTACAGGTAGATAATCTGGCTCCTCAAAGCATGGAAAGAGATAGAGTAAACTATTCATTCAACATCGTCAATAAAAATGACAATGCTCACGATACCACTTTCAATCATTCCCTGGCAAATACCTTTAATAATTCCCCGGCTTTGAACAGTCAGTATTCTCACTTTCCAGTAACTACTACATTTAACAATCGAAACATGTATTATGATCAAGAAGAACCACCAATCACTTTGATCAATTCTGTTCCCCCTAAAAGACGTACAGTAGATAATAATCCTCTTGGAAAACCACCCGGGCGTAGATCCCTGGTACCTATTGAAACTGCTATACAGGAAACACATGACGACGATGACAATTACGATGATTTTGAAATAGACTCACCTAGCGTTCCACAGGGTTCTGTAAGGAGACGAAAGAGACGTAGTCCATTTTCCCACCTCAACTCCTACCATACATACATTATGACATCCGAGCAAGATATTTTTAAAAAACCACAAGATAACGAAGAGACTCCAAACGAATCTATTAATGACAAAGCGCGCGAAAATGAATATGAAAGAGATATGGGAGAACAGGAGGAGGACTCAATTAGATCCGAAGGTGAAAACAACAACTACTCTGATAATGATGATAATGAAAACGGAGAAGCTGAAGACAATGGTTCCGAAAAACCGAGCGATCAAGAGCAAGATGGAACATCCAATAATTCAGACAATTCAGATAATTCAGAAAATGAAACTGATGAAAATGAAATGGAAGACAAGTCTGATGAACAGTCTGAAGAGGATGAAGAGGAAGTAGCAGAAAAACAACCACAAGAAGATAAAGAAGAGATAGAAGAGTTAATTCAACAAAAGAGAGAAAAAGAAAAAATAGTACAACAGGAAGAATTGGATGAAAATTTAGCAAATCATGAAGAAAATTCAGTTCAAAGAAACAGCAATATTACCAGATCATCATCCCAAAGTGGTACTTCATTGAAAAATAAACAAACCTTTGAAAGACGAAAAAGTGTTCGACAGATTATGTTGAGTAACAAAAAAGTCGGATCACCTACCATTGATGTTGAAGAATCATTAAAAGCCACTGAACCTGTTAGAACTGCCAAATCTATCAAACCTGCAACTCTTCAAAATAAGACAACTGAACTTAAACGAAAACGCAAGAGTAGTATATCTGAAGTACCAAAACAAAAAATACTAAAACAACATTCATCTGCAAGTGAACAAGAAGATACCCATAAAAATAAAGAGCCGCGCATTTCAAAGTCTTCAGTATCTAAGCCCAAAAATGTTTGGACAGAAGAACAATGGAAACGACTGGCAGAAATGGTTTCAATGTATGACCCCCCTCTCAACTATGAGGAACCTGAAACAAGTTCTGAGCCTTCTGATAGCATTGGACAAATCAAGAAAACGTTTTCACAGTTTTGGAACCAGTCAAAGCGACTATTTTCTGGCAAAAAGGATTTCCGAAACTCGAGGTTTATTACTATTTCGATAGAACGTCCACCATCAAAAAATAGTAATAGCCCTATTTCAAATTATCTCCAATCTCATCCTAATTTACCTCTCCCCCGTGTACCTGTAGATATCCTTTTGGAGTTTCCAAGCACACCACCTCTTGAATTGAGTAAACGTATTGCTAGTTTGTATGCTCAGGGGATTGTCTAAAAAGCTGTGGGCGTCTATAATTTTGTTAAATTACATAATATAAGCCGTATTATTGAATACTTATAATATTTATTTAAAAAATGCTATAAAATAATTTTTTTTACCAATTTGACAAAAATAAAATATTTTAATGATGAGATTTTGACTAAAGTACTGCAGGTCTTTTTTTTTTTCCATATTTATCTATGGATATTTTGTAATTTTTGTCGCTAATTTTTCTGAAACTTCTTCTGTCTTTTTTTTTCAATGTGATGCTGATATCGACGACTGATATAATGTCTTTCACCTTGCAAGGTTGAAAACTTTGCATCTCTCAGTTCGACATCAAACTTTTTCAAAGCAATGGTATATATATCAATGTCCTCTAGCGTTTTGATCAGTATCGTTTTAATTTTTGTCTTGTAGTTTGATAGATAGACAGCTGGTTCCTCATTTGTACATATTTCTTCCAAAGTAAATAAATGAAACCTTGACTCAACAAGCTCTCTTTGTGGACGTTTTTTGCTTGCTTTTGTTAGATAAAGCCGAAGTTCAGCACGAATAATCTCTGTTCCCACCAGCCCTTTTGTCCTATCAAGAAGAGAACCACGAACATCAATTACGTGCCTTTTCTTCCAGTCTATGACTTCTTGATCACTTTGGTCTAAGTAACTTGGCTCAAAAGAGCCACCAAAAAACTGGATTGTCATATTAAAATTGGCAGTGAATTTAAGATACGGGTCAGGTGTTTTGAACAATGTAAAGTCCCGAAGCTGTCCATATGTATATTTATTAAAGGGGAATCTTCTGTTTGCTAAGATCTCATATTGTGGATCATCGCTCTCCATTTCTTTTGGTTCGTAGTCAACTGGATCTGATTTGAATCTTTTTTTCATAAATGCTTGATAAAAGTGATCTAAATCAACGCCCTTTTTACTTCTGGACTCTACAGATTGTTTTAACGTGGGTAGTGAATTGCAATGAGGTTCTGGGTTGATATCATCGACAACATGGTGAAATAACAGCTTTGGAATATTACCATATGCCGGCTGCAAAAATGGTTTGAGGAGAATATCGTGAAACTCTTGCTCGGGTATAAATACAACTCGGAAGTAAAACATCAGACAATAAGCCAGCAAACTTTTGCCAATTTCTCGTAGTGATTCAACTGGATTAGAGAATTTATTTCTGACTGAAGCCTTTGATGCGTCGTATTTTCCGTCAGAGTCCCATGGAGGACTAAAATGTTTTACACACACTTGTGTAGACCACGAAAGGTTTTTGTAGATGAAATTAAAAATTTTGTTTCTAATTTCTAGAGGGACGTCTTTTAAGCCACCATTGTTATAAAGGAATGAGAAAAGCTTCTTTCTCCAATAACTTTTTAGATGAGTCACTTCTCGGTCAAATTGCGCTTTCGTCCAGCTGGAATAATCTCTAGATTCTTTTCGAGGAGGAATAATTAAAGCGTTTGAGCCAATTGCATATTTGAAAATAATGTTTTGTAGCGTTTCTTCTTCAGGGACAACAGTGTCGCTGTCATGATACATTTCATTAATATAGACCTCACGAAAAACTTCTTGAAGATGCTCGCTTTCAACTCTAAATATCATACTATCTTTATCATTGTCGGTTTTCAGGCTAGAAGCCTCTCTTATTTTTTTCTCAGCATTCTTACAGATGTTATCAAGTCTTTTGTTTAGCGCAGCTAAATCGGATTTGAACTTGCGCTCCGTCTTAACAATATCTTCCTGAACAGCCTCTAAGTTTTTATTTGACATTTTTGATTCTTTAGTGTATATATATTTGATATTGATAATGGTTATCTCCACAAAGTGGTGAAGATGATTTTAATGTTTTTTCAAAAATTGTTACAAGTCACGTATTTGTAACAAAACTGACAAATTGAGTACACACATCTGCAGATTAAAACTGTTATCTTAGCAAAAGCTTGACAATAATAGAGTGCTTTTCAGAGAATTCCCATGATTAAAACTGATTGATGTTTAATTATTAAAACTTGGAGTAATCAGTTGGCAGAGTTTTAGCGTTTTTATGGGCAAAAAGGACTCAATGAGTCATGATTAGATTCAAATATTGTTTTACATACATATATAAAAAAAAAGTTTTTCACCACCTTTTTAAAAAATTTCAATTTTCCCTCAACACACCTTGTTTTGTTTGACATTGTTCTTCATAACATCAAAATCAACCATGTCTGACTACAAACTTGTTTTAGCTGGCAAGGCCCGTTTAGTGGCTTATCCAGAATTGATTGCTGCTGCTTTCATCAACCACACTCAACCCACTTCTCCAATCACCTTTTCCGTTGTTGACGAACCTCTCATCAAAAAGGATGTTCCTGATTCCACATCTGCTTTGACCCTTCCTGACAATTCCACCGTCTATGGGCCAGCTGTCTTTTCCACTCTCGCTGAAAAGTTTGCTGCAGATCTCTACGGCACAGATCTCAAGACCAAGTACTCCGACGAATGGGTCAAGTTTGCCTTTTCTGAATTGACTGTCAAGGATTTTAAGCAATTGACTCCAGCTCTTGAAAAGCTTGAAAGCCACCTCAACTTCCGTTCCTTCATTGTTGGATATGCTCCAGCCATTGCCGACATTGCCGTCTGGGGTGTTCTTAGAAGTAATGCTGTTGTTGCTAACGCCGTCAAGTCCGGTACTTACATCAACGTTAGCCGTTGGTACAAGTTCCTTGACTCCCACCGATTGTTTGGTGGCTCTGTTGAGACCTACACAAAGGAGCTTACTGAGCTTCGCAAGAGCGCCAAAGTTGGCCAAAAAAAGGAATCTCGTGCCTCATTTGACATTGACTTGATTGATGCCGAGGAAGGTAAGGTTGTTACCAGATTCCCTCCTGAGCCCTCTGGATACTTGCATATTGGACACGCTAAGGCAGCTTTGTTGAATCAATACTTTGCCCAACTTTACAAGGGCAAGTTAATCATCCGATTTGATGACACTAATCCAAGCAAAGAAAAGGTTGAGTTTGAGGACTCTATTGTTGAAGACTTGGAGCTTTTGGGAATTCACGGTGATGTCATCACCCACTCGTCCGACTACTTTGACACTATGTACAACTATGCCATTCAATTGATCAAGGATGGTAAAGCCTATGTTGATGACACTCCTGTCGAAAGAATGCGTGAAGAACGTGGAGAGGGTATTGCTAGTGCCCGCAGAAACAGAACTGTTGAAGAAAACTTGAAGTACTTTGAGGAAATGAAGAATGGCACTGAGATTGGATTAAAGAGCACTCTCCGTGCTAAGATCTCTGTTGATGACAACAACAAGGCCATGAGAGATCCTGTCATTTACCGCACCAACTTGACTCCTCACCACCGCACTGGAACTAAATGGAAGATCTACCCTACCTATGATTTCTGTGTTCCAATTGTCGACTCTATTGAAGGTGTTACTCATGCTCTTCGTACCATTGAGTACCGTGACCGAAACCCTCAATACGCTTGGTTCCTTGAAAACTTGCATCTGCGCAAGGTCCACATCTGGGATTTTGCTCGTGTCAATTTCCAACGCACTTTACTCTCTAAGCGTAAGTTACAATGGTTTGTTGACAACAAAAAGGTTACTGGTTGGGACGATCCTAGATTCCCTACCGTTAGAGGTGTAAGAAGAAGAGGTATGACTGTCGAAGGTTTGAGAAACTTTATTTTGGCTACTGGACCTTCAAAGAACATTATCAACTTGGAATGGAGCATGATTTGGGCTACCAACAAGAAGATTATTGATCCAATTGCTCCTCGTCACACTGCTATCACTTTGAAGGACGCTGTTAAGGTTACCTTGAATGGAGGTCCTGAAAACCCCTATTCTGAGGATAAACCTAAACACAAAAAGAACCCATCCCTCGGTAACAAGAAGGTTTTCTTTTCTAAGAATGTCTTGATTGACCAGGAGGATGCTCAAGTTCTCAAAGAGGGCGAAGAGTTTACTCTTATGGACTGGGGTAATGCTAT
This sequence comes from Magnusiomyces clavatus CNRMA 12.647, assembly GCA_000817185.1. Classification (NCBI taxonomy): domain Eukaryota; kingdom Fungi; phylum Ascomycota; class Dipodascomycetes; order Dipodascales; family Dipodascaceae; genus Magnusiomyces; species Magnusiomyces clavatus. The sequence goes on from CBXB010000009.1 coordinate 253,350, forward strand.
TGTAGAGAAAATCCACAAGAACGATGAAGGCATTGTTGAATCCATTGATGCTAAGCTCCACCTTGAGGGCGACTTTAAGACCACTGAAAAGAAAATCACTTGGTTGGCTGATACCGAGGATGTTACTCCTGTCGAATTGGTTGATTTCGATCACTTGATTAGCAAGGACAAGATTGAAGAAGACGAGAACTTTGAAGATTTCCTTACAGAATTTACAGAATTCAAGACTGACGCTATTGCAGATGTCAACGTTAAGGACTTGAAGAAGGGTGACATAATTCAATTTGAACGTAAGGGTTACTTTAGAGTAGATATACCATATTCTGAAGGTGGCAAGGTCATTTTGTTTACTATTCCTGATGGTAAAGCCGTCAAGAGATATGGCGCAAAACCTGTTTCTAATTAATAAAAAACTTCTATATAATTCAATTATAATTGTATGAAATAAAAACAATGTTATTTATTTTATTTTTATCAGATTAAGTTTAATAGGAATTTTTTGTAAATTTTTTGTAGTTAAAATAATTTTTTTTTTCCTTCTAATAATTGCAATAATTGAAGAATTTGCTTTAACGAGAGTAGAAAAAAAAAAAAA